>JBCJKH010013035.1:0-12679 GCA_039877255.1 Loriculus beryllinus | reverse complement strand
GAATGTTTTCTTCCTGCCTAATCTAAATCTCTGTTCTTCAGTTTAAAGCCATTCCCCCTTGTCCTATTACTACCTGCTCTTGTAAAAAGCCCCTCTCCACATTTCTAGTAGCCCCCTTTAGGCACTGGAATCTGCTCTAAGGTCTCCCTGGAGCCTTCTCTTCTCAAGGCTGAACAAGCCCAGCTCTCTCAGCCTGTCTTTGTAGGAGGAGCTTTAGCTAAGTGAGCCTTTGGCACCAGGGCAGGGGCAGTGCTTAAGTTGCCTGGGTGCTGGGCACAGCCATGTGAGATGTGGTTTTTCCTCTCCCTTGCTGAGCCTCTGTGTTCTCTAGTTTACGGGTGTCACTCACTGCTGCTTTTTCCTTCCCTCACAGGTATTTCAGGGAAAGGGCCGGGAGCCTCTGGCAATCCCGATGCTCCTGGAAGTCCTGCTGGTGCCTTTGCTCGGATGTCGGACTCAATACCCCCGCTCCCACCGCCACAGCAGCCTGCGGGTGAGGAGGATGAGGATGACTGGGAGTCATAGATGGGGTCAGTTGAGTATCGGTGTGACCCTCGGGACTCTGGAACTAAGCACCTTTATGAGACACCATCTATGGAAGTACCTCCTGGAGGGTGGGTGAGCAGGAGCAACAGGAGCCAGCTGCTGCTGAAGTTACAGTTACCAGTGAAGGCTTTTCCTCTGCTGCCTTCTACTCTGCACCCACAATACTACATTCCATCTCAAATGCTGCTGTGGCTCACACTGGCTCAATAAATCCCGCCTTAGCTGGTGGGCAGTGGGGCAGCCTGTGCTCAGAGGATCAGAACTAGCATTGCTCCTGATTTAAAAGGCCCTCTGTCTTTCCTAATGTGACTGGTGATGACTGCAAAAGCATCTCTTGCAGGCAAACAGCCCTGGCCTCATTCATCTCCTCACTGCTTGCTGAAGCTCCTGCTTGCTTGGGTGTTGCTACATCAGATGAGTGTGTGTGTTTCCCTTCTTGGGGGTCTAATTCCTGGTGCCTCTGCACTTGGTTTCTTTCTGTACCTGGCTCATGGTAACACTTTGCCTGTCTGAAAAAAATCAATAAAGTTGAAGGAAGCTGGTCCTTGCAGCCTTGACTTTGGTAAAAGCAGGAAGCATGCTCAGTGGGAGTGTGTTAAGGGAAAGCCCATCCACACCCTCTCACCTCAGGCTGGGGCTAGCCTTAACACCCCACCTCTTACAAGCAGGTGCCCCCCCACTCCTGCTGCTGCTCTCACTGGTGTTAAGGCAGAGCTCATGCCAGACTGATGGGTTTGTACCCACTGAAAGGGCAGGAGCCTCTCATGGAAGTTTCTCAGGAGCAGCTGTTTCTTCCCCTGCCGGGCTAATTAACATACAAGGAGTGAGCACCAACCCTTTGTCATAACTGTAAGTGCCCCTCTTCATTGTGAAGAGCCTTGAGCAGTAGCATCCAGCTGCTGAAACTGGCAGGGAGGCAAAAGAAGGACCTGGGAAGAGACATGTTCAGGGTGACAGACAGAGCTGGGAAGGGCTGTGGGATGGCGTGGCCATCCCTGTTATCACTGAACCCCAGCCTAGGAAACAACCCAGAAAGGTTGGTTACATTAAAAAACAAGGTTTTACCATTTTCCACAGAAAGGCACTTTGCTCTTTTTACTGCCTAAGTTTTTGAATTCAAAAGAGCAGAGCAATCTTGTGCTTAAGCATGATCAAAGGAGAAGTACTGTGCTGTACTATGGCCATGCTGTTACGCCCCTTCAAAGAATGAACCTCCTTGAATCTATTGCCTGCTTGAAGCACCTTTAGCTGCTCTGTCTTACCAAGCTCACCATGTATTCCCAACATGACTATCAGGCCCTACTGGCCTGACAGTTTACAGTTCTTGTGAAAAGCTGTTTTCAGTGGTCATCAAGCCCCCTCCACTTGGTGGGCAATGGGAAGAGGTAGATGTGTTCAGTCAAAGTAATGATACTCCCAACACTTAAGTGTTTGGGTTGAAAATATTTAATCAACTTAAATAAACCTTAACAGTGAAACAAACATAACAGAAACAAACAATTAGGAGCCTGTCGCTACTCCCTTCGCCTATCTCAGACCTACAAGTCAGCTTCCCTCCTGGTTATGGCAGCTTAACCATCATGGTGCTCAGATACTGAACAGCAGACATCCACACAGGAGGCAGAAAGCAGAAATTCACAAACTCCTTGGTACAGAAAAGCATGAACTGGTGTTGTTTCAGGTATTCTTCAGAGGCGTAACTCACAGAGTTGACCTACAGCCCATTTACTGGTCCACATCACAAAGCATCCAGCTTCCCTCGATGGAACTGGAAACACATAAAACCAGGCAGTTTTTTCCTGGCCTTACTCTGAAGTGCAAACAGAGGGAACTGCTTTGGTAGCAGCACACAAGACACACTCTCTGACCTTTCTTAGCTCCGCAAATGCTGCTCCAAAGGCAGGTTTCACCTGGGTTCTCTCCCTGATCCACTGTGGCAGTTTGTTAAAGATGGCAGGGCGTGCATACCTGTGGTCCAGGAGTAGGATGCTTGCGAAGTCCTTCTGATGCCGAATGGCTCTGCCTGCACATCCACATTAAAATAGCCCACTGAAGCATTTGTTCATGGGCAAGGAAGCTCATGCTCCCATCATCTGTACTTAGATGGATTGGTAATGCATCCTTTCTTCCCCACCCTCCTAATTCAGTGCAGTCACGTTTTGTATCCCCCAGCCTGGCAAGGAAGGATGAATTACCTATTGACTGGTTTACTGCCTTCATGCACAGGTTTTCAATCAGCACTTTGCTAGGTGGCTGGCCAGCAGCTCTGGGCTGGAAAGGAGAAACAGGCAAGACTGAACATGAGGCAGATGATGTAAATCAAGCTGGGGAGTCTGACTGACAGAATAAGGCAAATGCTTTTACCCTTGCAGTGTGAGTAGGTGGCCAGGCAGACCCCAGAGTCAGGAGGGACAGAAGAAAAGCTGCAGTCAGAAAATGATTCTGAGCATTCACAAAGAGCCAGCCCAAGGCCCTCCTGAAGGCAGGAAACTTGTTCCCAGCTGCCCAGGAACAGCATCTCCAGTGGGCAGGGAGAAAGAACAAGTGAGCCGAGAGAAGTGATCCTGGCAAACAGCTTCTACCACCATGCCACCTCCTCTGGAGTGACAGGACATTGCTCCCCTTGGAACCTGGGGCTCCCAGGGAGCCCCTCCACTGCGCTGCTTAACTGTGCTTAGGGCCACTTGTATGTGCGCGGTGTGGACTCCTGGGGCAAGCTCAACAAGTTCAACCAATAATGTCTGAAGGGAGCCCTGGGATTTGTGTGCTATGAGGAAAAGTTAATACTAAAAAGCAGAAGAGAATCAGGCGGATGTGTTTCGATTACCATTGTTTTGTCAAGCCAAGTCATTTTTTCCTGGAGCTCTGGAGATTTAATGTTGGGGTAAGGCATTCCCACCATAATCACACACCTGCAAGGGAGGACTGCATTATTCTTAATGTCTCATCCTAGAGCACTTTGCCAATAGACTGATAAATTAGAGGTCACTGCACCCCTGAAAGACAGCCAGCCTTGAAAACCAAAGGCGGCAATAAAGCACAGCAGTCTGACAAGCATGTTCTGAACAGAAAGCTGCAAAGGGATTCAGGGTGCCAGAACAAGGGATTATCTAGCACAGCAAGCCTAACTGCATTACTCATGTGAAAAGTAGCCTGGACAAGTGGGTTTTACACCACCCAGCAAACCTAGGCTCGTTGGTTTTTAAGCATCAGCCCAAACCATGTGCTCCGCAGGATTTTCTGTCTACACAAGTATGTGTCCATCCTGCCTGGAATTGCCACACCAGAAGCCCAGTGCTCACCCTCCAAGAAGCAGCCCCCTTACCTTCCCAGGTCATCGGAGAAGTTGATCCCTTCACTCATTTTGCCTCCAACCACAGAAAGCAGCAGGGCCCCTGTCATCTGTTCTCCTGCCTGGCTGCAGCGCTGCAGGAGAGGGACCAGCAACTTAAACCAGATTTCTGGGCTTCAGAAACACTCCCACAGCTGGGCTAGAGCCCTCCTGCCTTGTTAAAAGCTGCACTGCCCTCTTCAACAGCGCTCCCACCAGCTCAGCTTACCTTTATGCACTTGGCATATTCCACCAGCACCTGCTCCACCTGGTTGGCTTTCTTCGGCTCCTGAAAGATCTGTCACGGGCACAGTGCGCCGGTTGCAGCAGCGGGAAGCAAACAGTTTAAAGCAAGCAAATCATTCTACTCCCACGCTGTTAAACCGGTCAGGGAAGGGCAGATGATTGCCTGAAAACCCAACATAAGCAGCACCTCTCCCCTCCACCCTGGAAGCACACTGCACGCTCACTGCAGCACTTCTCAGCTGGGAAGCTGAAGGGCTCTGAAGGGAGCAGCAGCTGCTCCTGCCCCTTGACATTCCCTTTCAGCTGTGGCAGACCTGTCTGCTTCTGCAAGAAGTTACAAGTCATCCGGGAACCAAAAGGTGGAAATGCACCTCTGTGAGTAAAGACCCAGTGGAGTGAGGGGTCCTCCAGCTGCAAGATCTTGGAGGACAGTGACAGGACCAATCAATTCAAATCACCAATTAATTCCAAGTAATAGCTCCCCTGGCACAGTGAGCAAATTAGTTTTCTATGCAAAGCATAAAGTAATATTTCTTTATGTTATTCTAGCATGCCTAATGAGTTATTGAAAGCCCCTGCAGTTAATTAAGCTGTATTTTGATAGATGCTGCACTTTGGCCCAAATCACAAGTTGTTTGCCTAGTAAACAAGAGATGCAACATCAGTCTTCTCTGTGACAGTAGAGAACCTAAAGAACGTATTTTCAGCAGGAGGTACTATCAAATTTTACTAGCCAGAAACAGACTTCCAGTAGAAAAATACCCGGCAATTACAAACATAAGCCAAAACTATTCAACTTATTAAAGAGTAGCTATTTAATCCTATGATTTAAATGAATTTTCCCTGTGTCATGTATATATAAACTCAGTGTGATCTCACCACAGCCACCTCAGGAAAGACTTTAACCTGCCTTTGCTATGATACAATCTTGTGTGTGGGCAGCTGAAAGTCACACTTGCTGCACTTCTACCAAATTGCTTTGCTAATGCATATCCAATTTGCTGGAGACTGCAAAGGCCAAACAAGAACAAATCAGAGCTGAAAGGCAGATCAAGCTGCGTGATTGTGCGCAAAGCCTTGGGAGCAGCAGGCAGGCCCTAGGGACCCTGACAGAACACACCCGAAAGGCACCAGGAGGGATACAGATGGAGAAGCTGAAGCACAATGCTTCTACCACAGAAACCTGCAGGCAGATCCACATGCCAGAATGCACCGAAGTACTGTGAAGTATCTGGTTCTTTGCTCTCCTAATCCACGTCGTAAGTTACTTAGCTTTTGATAAATGGAAGTCACAGATGGGGTATATGCAATTCCTGGCACATGATCCAAGATCCCTGCCCCATGCCATGAGAAAGCCCAACCTTCAATACCCAACCTTCAAATACTTGTGAGAGTCACTCTAAAGATTTGACATTTGCAGTCATGCCCCTATTTAAGGTTTCCCACAGCTTCTTCAACAGAAGTCACCACTGTTGGTCTTTCAACTCTTATTTTTGTGTCTCTACTGGAGTAAAACCCCACCATTTTTCCTGTGAACCAGTCTGGTCCCATCCTGCCCAGCCCTTTGTTGTGCTGGTCTGTGTTCAAGGGACACATAGCTGAGCCTGGGAAAAACAAATCCCCTATAAAAGCCCAAATGGAGCAGCCCTGCAGCTACACAGGCACAAGGTGGCTGGTTCTGGAAGGCAAGGGCTGTCTCCCCCCATGGCCACTACACAGACTGTGGTCTTACAGAATCTATAGCTGTGTTTAATCTAATTTAGATCCCAGCTCAGTGATCAGCCACCCGGGAAGTATCATTTCTACATTACTGGAGGGATTAGCTAGATAAACATCCGCTCTGCTCTGCTGTGCAGACTATGAGAACAACTTAGCGAGAGAGGCCCTTAATGCATATATAACTGTTTGGTTTCCGAAACCCCCATTTAAAGCTCCAGCTGCCCCTGGCTGCACAATTACCTTCTTCTTCACTGCCAGGCGGGTGAGCAGCCCTGTCTTCTCCCAGTGAGCATATATCTGCTTCTCATATTCGTAGGAGGGGAAGAAGCACACCACACCCCCTGGGACCACGTTGCACAGGTTGCAAAGGATTCGACCCGTCTCATCCATCTGCAAGAGAAACAAGAGCATATTGCAGCTGACAGGAGCTCAAGCTAATGCCACTCCAATTCTGTGCACAATTCCAGGATCACAGCTCCCCTGTGATACGCCTTAGGGATGAGAAAATGTGGGAAATATGCCAGGTCTAGCAGAGCTCTCTAAGGGAGATGTGCATCACCAAAAAAACCCTTACTGCTGCTTGCTCTGTCCTCCTAATCCAGGGTTTCTGTTACTGCTGTGGAGCAGAAGTCATTCAGGAAAGGTGGGTTTATGTCTGTTGTCCACATGGATGGGACCTGTCACATGAGAACAGATGTGGAGAGCACATCTGGTGGAGAGTCAGCAGGGGCAGAGCAGAGCCAGTGCCTGGCCTTGGATCCTTCCTGGCCCATAAGAGAAAGAAGGTAAAACTGCAGAAACACCTGCTGCCATCCCTATGGTTTGGGCTGCGCTGTGCAGGGCTGCCACACTCCTCTGACACTGAGCCCTTTGAACTGCAGTCAGAAATCTCCGCTGAGGCCCAGCACACAAATGCAGGATCTCAGTGCAGCCAGACAGGAGCTGCTGGTACTTCTCATCTGCAATAGCTATCTCTGAGCAGGCAGCTCAAAGCCTCTTTTGCTGTTACTTTCTCAACTAATTGGCAACACACCTGCCCCAAATCCTACGGATTTCCTTGCCATGGCTTTTGACTGACCCACCTTTCACAGCCTGTCCTATGAAACAGAAGCACATGAAGCAGAAAAGCAACACCAAGGAAGGGAGCAAAGCACAAAGGGAAGACTGACCATCTGAGGCATGCTTCTTGTCAGGTAGGTGAACTCCAGCTGCTGGTTGGAAGGACCATTGCACAGGATTATGGGCAGAATGTTTTCTGGAGGAATCACATGTCCTGCAGACAAAAACGCGTGGTGAGAGTCGGCATCACTGCTGTTGGCACAAACCCCACTAGCTGAAGAGCTAAAGCTCTTCACAGGTAAACCTGTGTGCAATGACAAGGAGGCACACGTTTGCCTGTATAAGCCAAAGCGCCCAAGTCACTCAGCTCTGACTTCCACTCCCCAAGCCCCTGCGAAGAAGGCACAGCACACCGCGTGTGACCATTGAGGAAGCTCAGTGGAAGCCAACTGGTACTCCTTGGCTACCACAACTGCAAGGAAAGATGCCGCGATACTTAGAAGGCTGACAAACCAGCAGCAAAGGCACACAGCAGTACTCCGGTCTCGCAGAGGCAGATGACCCCCGCCTGCCATCCAGGCACACTCACCACAGGAGAACTCCACCACACAAGCAGGGTCCACGCCAGCACAGGACAGCAGCTGCTCTCGGAAATCGGCCACCTGTGAACCACAAGACAACGAGAGGTAAAGTACCGGTGCCCCAGAGGGCACCACATCATCAGCACCCGTGTGGAGGGAGGGAGGGATGGACAACAGGGCAGCAGGGCTCCCTCTGGGATGAGCAACCCAAGGGCCTGGCACGGCGGAGCAGGCAGGGCAGGGCTGGGGTTCGCGCTGGGCCCGGGCATGCAGAACAGCAGCGTAACCCCCGCAGGGTCCAGGGCCCGGCCCGCTGCCCCCCGGACACCGCACCTGCCCCGCGCCCTGCCCGCAGCGCGCCCCGAGCGAGGACAGGAGCTGCGGCGCCCCCTGCCGGCACGGCCCGAGGCGCCGCTGGGGATCTCGGGACCTCGATGTCCGAGAGGATAAATGTCAGTAACGGGGATATGCGACACTTCCCGCTGTGCCTGCACAACGCAGACACTGCCGTCAGGCACTGAAGCAACGGGAGAGGCACGACAAGCTGCCTGCCACCATCCCGGCGCTGAACTCCTCACTTTTCTGAAAGGTCCCCAATGGGATGGTCCCTGTGGGATCCCTGTCCCTTTAGAAGGGCAGATGGTTTCACTAGGTCCTGACTGCTACCCATGCTAGTTCCAACCCACCATGAGCTCAGCTTTAGTCTGCATAGTCCTGAGGACAAGGATGACAAGGGCAATCCTGCCCTTGCACCTACAGCTTTCTGCATAAACAGGCAGGGAAACTGTAACTGGGAGATAAAGGAGATCGTTTCCCCACACACGCCACTGGAAGCGAGAAGAAGAGCACACCCCAGTGAGGCCAAGCTGTTATCTTTCCATGCCTGCTTGCAGAGAGCACAAGACACCTCCTGAGACCTCAGCATAGCATCCTTATTCCCTCACCGGCTGCATGGTGCCCCCAGCAATAATGACAGCACGGCATTCTTCCACCACCTTGGCAAAGTGGACAGCTGGATTCAGCAACAGGAATTTGAGGCTGCTCTGACCAACTGTTGCTGGGAAAAGGAGAGAGACAGCATCAGGAGCCAGCTGTGATGCACACACACTCAGATTCCCTCCTGCCCTGGGCACTCTGGCAGGTCCCCCACCTCCCGAAGCAAGGACTTGCTATTCAATATTGCCAGAGGCAGCAGCAGGTAATGCCAGCCTGGAAGTTATCTTCTGTTCCCCAATGCTCCTGGAGCTGCAGAAGGGGCACAGTAAATGGCAAGATTAGAAAAAGACAACCAAAGTGGGAACAGAGCTCTGCAAACCCCGGCCTCGACGCCCTTAGTTAAGAATCCCTTTGGGTTCATGAGCATCCTCAGACAGACCAAGCCTGTATCACTGCCAGCGAAGCACCCTGCTTGCAACTCATGCCCATCTCTGCAGCTTGCCCTCTGTAGTACCTTGCCTGTTGATAATGACTCTGCCATCTTGGTTTGCACTGGTGAGGGCTGAGAGAAATCCTTCAATCTGCATCAGTGGAGAGGCAGTTCGGACCTGGCCATGCTCAGCCTCCACGACAGGGCCCTGGGCAGTACCTGCTGACCCAAACAGAGAAGGAGGGGCAGGCAACTTAAGCTACACTTCTGAATACAGGGATGAAGCATGAAATACAGATGGGTCCCTTCTACAGGAACATGGTGCCTGGTCTTCATATGCAGGCAGAGAACAAAGACCCAATAAAGAAGAGAACCCAAATTCCATCTCATTGCTAGGGGAGGGAATAAATAAATAAATAAATCTGTTCTTTTGTAGCTGGCCCCACTAAACAGAGCTACCCACAGCAGCTCAGGTCCCAGAGCAGGCATGTCACACCAGTGCAAAGCTTGAGTGCATGCAGTGTAAACATGGACCTACATCATCATTCAGCTTGGGACAGAGCTTAAGAGATCTTCTAATGATACATCTAGTTGCCTAGGTCATCTAGTCAAATATACTAAAAACATCTGTGCACAACAGTTTCTGCAGTCTCTCAGTCTTCAAATCTGACCCTCCTTTCCTCACACAGATAGATGGAGGCTCCACAGCCTCCCTCTGTCTGCATGAATGCAGGAAGCCTGAACTCACCCTCTGTATCAGCTCCCTGCTGGAGGGTCAGAAGAAAGTTCTGCAAACCACTCAACTTCTGGTTCTCCTTGCTGGACTTCACAGCTGAGGCAGGGCTTCCATATCGCTCCACAAACCCAAAGAGCTGCCAAGCAGAAGCCAGAAAGACTAAGTCCACCAACAGCAGGAACCAGACAAGATAAGCCCAGGTTTGCTCACCTGCCACAGATAAAGCTCCTTGGCAGGTGTTTCCATACCAACCCAATCAGAATCTACCAGCGCAGCCCAAAGCTTCAGTTACTTTCCTCCACCCACTGAATCAAAACCAAAACAAGTCTCTGATGTTTGTTCCTCCAGTGAAGTGCAGCTGACCAGGCTTGGCAGGTTTGAGGTCAAGCAGCAGAGCATTAGCACTGGCTGGAATACACCACATTGTCTGTTCCTTTGCTGTATCAGCAAAAGGTAATCTGCCCATACAGTGCTTTCTGCAGGAGCCATTTGTTTGCAGAGCAGGGTGAAGAAGACAGGCTCCCGCCCCACCTGCTGCACTTCAAACTCAACGTGTGAAAGAGCATTTGAACACAGGTGACCATAAATCCTCAGGGGCAGTACCTTCCTACTGATGAGGCTCTTCTCACAGTAATGCTGAACCTGTTGGAGAAAGACAGAAAAATGAAGTGGCATTCAGCTTCCCTTCTCCCATCCTGCTGCCCTTGGTCCCTGAACATCAGGGGTATCACCTGCTGCTCTTGCTGTGCTGTAGGGGAGGGGTGCAGTTTCTGGTGTTTTCTCCCAGACAACAGTTTAGCACAAACGCATTGTTTCCAGAGTGGAAGCACATGAGGTTAAGGTGCTGCGCGTGGAGGTTTGAGGGATGGGGTAAGTTACTGGAGTAGCACAGTTACTGCATCCTCAAACCTTACAGTTTAGCTTTACCTACAGACACCCTCTCCACTTGTACATGTTAAATTCTTTCATTCCCTCCACCCCAAGACCACTTGTCCAGCTTCAATGCAGTTATCCAGATAGCAGCAGCACAGATCCATACACTGGGGAGGTAGGGAGAGTCTGCTAGAAAGCAGTGAGCCTTGGCTCTACTTCCACCTCTCACACATACTCCCTGACAATCTTGAGCAAAGTCACTGCCACCTGTGCCCTAGCAGATGACAGCATTTGCATTACCTTGAAGAGGTTGATATTGTCAACGTGGCTCTGAAACAGAAAGTCATTGATGGATTTTAGCACTGTCCCTGAAAGAAAGGAGGAGAACAAAGGACAAAATTATTAGCTCCTAGGTCTGCAGCTCCTCACTGCCCTGACATCAGTCCCTCATGGACATGCCCCAGCAGGGCAGTGTCCCTGATGATGGCTGCATACCCCAGGTGTTCACTCCAGCCTTACCTGTTTGAGAAACAGCCTGGCAGCTAGGATTTTGGTTTACATTACCTGTAAAACATGAAACCGATTCAAGGAAGGCTTAACAGGCCTGTTTTTAAAATGAAGCAAGAGACTAACAGCTGAGCTGAAAGGGACGCCACACCATGACAATACCCAAGAAATAACTATAGATCTGCAAAATGTAGCTATGCAGACCAAACATCAACTCCTGCTCAGTTTTAATTTCCTCTGCAGGGCAGCCCTACGCTGGGGGGCAAGCGTTCTGCTGCATCCTAAGGAACACCACCTACATTCCTTCTGTAGCAGGAGGCAGCAGGTAGGGTGGGTGCATACAAATGCTCACATACCATGCAGTCATCATGCTGCAAAGATGAAAGGACAGGGACTGCAGTGCATCCTTCACCCCTCATCAATGCAGCAGCAGGGAGCTGGGAGGCTCACAGTCTATAAAGTGAATGGGAAGAGGGGAAAACCTGAGGAGAGCTCCACACCCAGACCCAGAGAGCTAGAACAGGATTAATTGCTGCCAATCACTGTGGTTTGTGTCCGTGTGTTTAACACCCGCCTCGCATTTCACTCTTGCAGCCTCAACCACGAAGTTGTACACAGGCTGCATTTTCTAATGAAAGCATTTAACTGAGTGTGGGTAAGAGAAGAGTGGCAGGAACAGAGCGGGAAGAGAAGTATAGGTTTGACAGAAAGGCAGACAGCGAGCACCACCAGGCCCCTGCACCAGGGAGCTGCATTTCCATGGGCAAGGAGAAAGTTCTTTATGAACTTATAACAGGTCCTCTCTCCTCAAGACACACGGAGGTCCAGCAAACAGATCATTTCAGGAAAGAAGCCCTGCAAATTCCAGTGGATTTAAAATCACAGCAAAGTATTTTCTCTCAAAGGAAAGACATCACTCAGGGAAGATTCATTCTGCAGAGGTGCACCTGACACAGGTAGAGACCTTGCTACCAGACGAGCCAGATTTATTCTGCGCAGGTCTTGCACTGTCCTGATCACTGTCATGCATCTGCTGCATTCCTCACTTAGTTATCCACCTCATCCCCACTCAAATCAGACCAGAAAACCACACAGAAAGAAACTGCCTCTACCAACTTATGATGTCATCTGCTGCTCCCCAGCTAATCAAGTGAGAAGGTATTAGGCAGACACCAGTCAGCATCCCTGTATTACAAAACAGCCTGGGAAATACAATTACTGACATCTGAACCTATACATGAGCAACACTTCCCCACAGTCTTTGCAGAGGGATAGACAGTGCCTTGAGGAAGCACCAACTAGCTCAGAGCCTGTCAGCATCCCTGGAGACAGAACAGGTCTGCTTACCTCCCAGCATGGCCACAAACTGCTCCAGCAAATACAGGATCTGTTTAATGTACATCAAATTCTTTGCCTTCAAACGTTTCCTGTGAAAAAGGAGACAGATATAAGGCCCCAAAACATCTCCAGGGAGTAACTCAAAGAACTGAGCTGCAGAAACAAGCACCTGAACTCCCCTTCATTTTGGGGAGACAAGAACCAAGAATGATTTCTCCCAGGCTCACTCCCTGTTTGTGACAGGGCACAGACCTCTGGATATCCTGCCTGAGGTCAGCCCAAAGCACTCACCCATGCACCCCACACTGTTCCTACCATTGACTTTCTCCTCACACATTAATCAGTTAGTTTATTGCAATGGCAGTGACACCTCAAGG
>JBCJKH010013027.1:2181-37557 GCA_039877255.1 Loriculus beryllinus | reverse complement strand
TGTCCCTGCTTATGGCAGGGGGGTTGGAACTAGATGATCTTAAGGTCCTTTCCAACCCTAACTATTCTATGACTCTAGTCTGTGCTTCTATGTCTAAATCCTTGTGCTGATCTTGTGCAGGGGCAGGACTAAGGTGGGAGAAAGGGCAAAACTTATCTTTTTGGTAATGTTGTTGGCTTCAGCCAGTTTAAAGTGGTTATTTGTGGTAGACTTTGTGAACTTTCTTTTTTAAACAAGGAAAAAATACTTTCATGTTGAACAAATCTGCAAACGTGCTTACAGAAGAACTATACTATATATAGGAGCAGCGCTCACTGGTGAATAACAGGCGTCTAGGAGAAAGCTTGGTAGTACTGAGGAATTTAGTGGGCTGGTATGATTACTGCATATTAGAAAAGGCAACTGTTGAACACTGCTTTGTATAGTAAAAAGCAAAAACCTGTTGCCCTTCTGCAGTTCATAAACCAACAGAGGCCAAAGAATCACAAGGATCCCACCAAAAATCATTAACTGACTCTTCAAAAGGCAGAACTGTTCTCAGCTGGCTTAAAGAAGCCGGTACGTGGGCAGTGCGTACGCCTGCATTCCCATGGTTTTTTTCTTTCTTGTATTCTCCAGTTCCAGAGCTTTGATTTGTTCTTTGCTTAAGGTATGGAACAAACTGAATTCCAGAGAGTAAATCAGTATTTAATTAGTCATCCCAAAACAATGGGTTCTCTGCAAGTTCTCAGTCACAGACAGCCTTGATAATAAATGTACATGTATTGCATTAGTTTCCATTTGCACCTGCAGGAGGAATTTACCTTGTAGGTTTCAAACATCCTGCTAGTCACACCAAGTGTTTAAAAAGGTTGCACACAACACAAAAACATTTAGACCAGTTTTAAACTCCACTATTTTCTTGTTTGACCAAAAAGAACCAAATTTTTTACAAACAAGTTTGAGCAGCTTTGAAAGCTTTAGTTTTAAAAGCAACCACCTCCACACTTCATACATAAATCACATCTGTAAACCCTCTCACAAGTAAAAATTGTAAAACAAAAAATAAGCACCTAAAAGTTGTGACTGATCAAAATTAGTGTTGCTGATATAATCTTACCAGTAGTTTGGGTGCGCCTTTAATTTCACGCTCATACACACTCCTTCCTAAAGACCCCTGTCTCATTCAGTGAACAGAACAAATAGGTCAAATAATGGAGAGTGATTTTGCTTTCTCCCCAGGTTCATGCTGCAGGTAACCATTATGAAAACTGATTTTACAATATTTAGTTGCAAAACTGAGATTGGCTTACAGCTCATCTCTTGACACAAAATTCATCTTTCCTTTCCCAGCCAGATTTCATTTCTCCTCCTGAGTGGACAAGAGCACTGGACCCTCTCTCTCTGAAAAAAAGGGTTCTCTAATATATTCAGCTTTGGCAAATCAATTTGTTATTCTTTATCCTGTTTTCAGAAATACTTGAACTTTTTGCTGACATTTTCTACACATATCCTGCCTGAAGCACACAGGGAGGACAGTAAATGATGAAGTTCTGAACACATAAAATCAATATAGTCTCAATGTAGGAAGTACTGGGCAACCTGAATTATAAGTGATGATCTCAGTCTACTAATAATACAGTTAAAGGACCAAAGCATGCTACGCATACTAGAGATTCTGCTGGTGGTGGCGGCATCAGAGAGAAGGTAAAGGACTACACAGGTTACCAGCACTTAAGAAAACTAAATGGTTTTTAAATACCGCAGTCAATGGTTCTTTAAAATGGGGAAGGACAAAAAAACAAAAAACAAAACCAAAACAAAACAAAACAAAACAAAACAAAACACAAGAAGAAAAGGCAAGATTAAGGCACCCATTTCCTCTTCAGACAGTAAGGTGTAAAGTAGTTTTCAGTGTAAAGCATTTTATCTGGATGCCTAAAAGTATCCTCTTTATAGAGAAGGATCAAACATTCAGTATGGACATCACCACAGAAGGTCTTCAGAAAACTGCAAATCACAAGAGATAGCAATGCTGCGTTATTCTGTCTGGAAAACTGCTATCTAGAAGTGGACTTACAGTCAGTGCACAGTTGGTCCAGCTCCTGCAAAGTCCAGTCACACAGTATGTGAATCCTGCAGCTTGGGGAACCCTCTTGCTACCCCACCCTGTTCATATGCCTAAGGCACCTAGAAGACAGCACTGGCAGACTTTATCACCCTCGTTGAGCAAAGCATATGCTTGTCAGAGAGCGACCAGATGGAGGATTACAACAATTTATGGCCTGCAGTTAGACAGGCTTGCACTGTGATCTCATCAAATCTTGAACAAAATAGGTCAAGCTTGGTCAGTGTTCAGATGAGATACACTCTAGGGAAAACACAGAGACTCTAAGAAACAGTTTAGGATTCAGATTTAGGATTCAGCTGACAAAACTGCTAAGGCACTGTCCCAGTTTTAGGCTAGATTCCCAGAGATCTGCCATGGAAACGGGCCACTGTACTGTATATGTAACCATATTCCTCATTTTTCACATGAGAAATAAAATTACAGTCATGCCTTGTGATTAATTAAATAAATCATTCTTGTCTTTGTGGACATGGCATTTGCAGAGGCAACATTAAGTAGAGAAAAGCAGCTTGTTTGGTTTCTATGATCCTGGTACAACCTGCCTGCTCTCTCTGCAAAATCCCATTTGAAAGCTTTTCAATATTAGGGCACCAAAAGCAAGAAATTTGAATTCCATTAAAACTGCAAACATCCTGAGAACTTTCTAGCCAGACACATGCAAAATAAATTATATAACCTATTGCTTTACAAATACACTTATTTTCCTTTACATTCACATTTCCCATCCATTCACTCTTCCAGTTACCAACCTTTACCTCAGCTCATTTCCCCAGATGCTGGTCTAATGTGGTTTCATGCTTATGTTGATATTAACCTCCTTGCTTCAAATACTGTATCTTTTTCTTTGCTTGAAAAACACAGTATGCATGTAGAATTTTATATGTAACTACCATACTCAAAAAAAAAAACATGCAAATTTTTATCTCCAAATAATTAAAGACAATGACAGTTACGCTTTTGGGGAAATACAATAGGGTGTAACTACTTAAACTGAAATTTAGCCATGAAATGGCACCGCTGGCTCAAGAGGAATGTGCTCACAAGGATACTGGTAATTGCAAGTTGTCAGGACTCTACTCTCCTGTATCCCCAGTGTAACAGCTCCTTTGTGCTGCATGGTGCAGGATGCTGCAGAGTGAATGCTAAGGCCAAAATGAATTCATAAACCTCACATTCTTTCTATGATTGTATTCCTTAGATGTAGTAGTCTATCAGTCTACAAGAGAATTAATTTCTAGATTTTTTTTTAGGCTGAAAAGCATCCACATATTATATGCTTTGTTTTGACTTTTGTTTTTCTTTGCTTTATGGTCATTCATCTTTGGCAAAAGTGAATCACAGAAGCAGTGCCTGCCTTATCGTTGATTTGTGGTATATAATCATGTTAAAGACAGATCACTGGTCTCCTCCTTACTAGAGTGCCATTTATAACAGACAATTATCCCTGCATGCTGCAGTTGTCATGATCTAGTGATTGTAAATGTTTGTTATCAGTGCAGAGCCCCTATATGCTGTGTGTTTCTCTTTAAAGCTGATTTGATTTTCCAGAGCTGTCTGTCATCCTAGAAGTTCTCTCTAGTGCAGCTCAGTTCTCCATCTACACACCAGTGAGGTCCTTGTGATATGAAGTGTGTGGGGCAAAATCTGTGTACTACTCCCACCTACTCCAGGCTAGGACTATAGTCCAGAAAAAAGAACAGCAGCATTTCTACACTAGGCAATCTCCAGCCATTGCATTGAAAGAAGCCCTACTAATGGCAGTGACAATGTGCAAATGCCAAAAGAAAGGACAAGTGGGTTTAAATACAGTGGCACTGTCTACAAAAATGAAATGCACCAAAACTCTGTAGTTGGTTTGAAGATTATGTGAAGAAGATGCAAAGAAGTCTAAGTCTTAATGAGCTCAATTCTTCAACATGCCACTAGTTAGCTCTACAATGAATAACTGGGAACAAAACAAAGAGTGACAGACTAGGTCAGCCAGTGGTTTGCCAAGCCCTCGTCTTGTCTTTCCTACTGGGGTGGTAATTTTTGATTGCATCTACACTATCTTTTAATAGTAATCAGGCCTGCAACTGCTTTGTGTTGTACACTGTACATACACCAAAACACTGCACTTGCTCTTTGATCCTGTAAAGCATGGGCAGAGAGCTCCTCCCCAGCTGATATTTGTGCAGCTCCAGCTGGTGGGCATGTACATGCCTTCATTTTCGTTCTTTGCTAACCATCTCTTTACCTCCTGCTGTGCTAACCCAGTAAAACCCACATTTGTTTCTCCTCTTCCTCTTTCTGCAGTTTACACTGTGCCTATGCTCTATGATTATTTTTCTCTTCCATGTATTTACCTCCCTGGTTGCTCTCTCTCTCTCTCTCCCTCTTCCCACAGAATGAAGATCACATTGTTTCAAACGAGTATCTTATTTACGCCATTTACATTTTACATATACTCTTGGAGTTTCCTATTCGTCTATTCCTTCACTGAACAAGGAAAATGTGACCTAAATCTATCAATACACTGCCTGTGTGTTGAGAGTGCTGGAGACCCAAAATACCTGTTGGGGGATGTCTGCTCTACTCTTGTGAGGCCTACCAGAAGCAGATTACCATCAGAGTGCTGCAGTAATGCTTCACTCCACGCTACCGGTGAGAAAAAGAAACGGCTGAAAGTAGCCTTAAGCCTGTTAGTAAACCCACTGCTCCTCAAAGCAGCAGCCTGGTCCCTTGCAGAACTTCAGCAGCATGCATGTCATGAGGGAAAGAATATGATCCTCTGCATATTTTTCTGCGAGCTAATGATTTCTTCTTAGAGTGATACACATATATACAGCTTGGTGAAGAAAGATTTCTGGAAGCCTTGAGTATTGTATCAATCCCAAGTGCCTCGCTCCTCCTTAAAATCCAACATGCCTCTTCAGACCTCATAGGATCTGTACTGTGAGGATTTCTGGACGTGTTATACATTTCTGTATCCACAGCAATTGCATAAACCCCCAATTCAGCTTAACATATGTCAGAAGCAGTCAACACTAAGAAACCGCTCTGAAACTCTATCAGTTTGCTGAGAAGACTGTGGTATACAGGTCCCACAGTGCCAAACCATACGGAATCATTTTGCATTGTGTGTGTGTGCCTTTTTTTTCCCTTTTAAAACTCATCAGCCCAGTGATGAACACAAATGCTGCAGAAAGGATATTAGAAGTGCTGTGAGTTGTTATATCACTGGGGATCTGGCAAATGTTAGATCAATGTCCTTACGTTAATAAAACAGATGGCTAAGCATTGCGAATCTAGACCACTCCACCAGCATACATTATCAAGGTGTACAAGCGATGGAGAAGAAAGTACCCTGCAGGTATGCAGGTGTTGCTTATGCAGGGGTGGGGCACAGCTCAGCAACAACATTTAGAAAAGGAGGCCAAGTCTTTTAAAGGGACCGTGCTCCTCTTACCAGTGAAACAAAACCCATTAGAAAGTAAGTCTTTCTGTTTTCCATTAAAGGGCTTGCCGTAAGTAGAATGCTATCATTTCATTCACATTATTAGCTTTTATTTCGTTCATGCTAAGTGCTTTAATTACCAGGTACACATTTACAAAGCAGTGGGTAGTAGCTAGGAGGACTTTGGCCCTTTCATCAGGCTGGGCCAGTGGAGTGTCCATGACATAGCTTTCCTCCCCTCCCTGTTTAGATTAGTGCTGTCTTACCCCCAGTCACATTTTATTAATGGCTAGAGCAATTGCTAGCTTAATGCTCACCTACTGATCATGCATATAGAGGTATACATGCAGCAAGCACCTTGATGACACAACTTTCCTCCTCTTTACTGTAAGGAAAGTGATGTCAGCCTTCTAGCATTGTCGTGTACGAAACAAGACTCAGTTACACACTTACCAGCCGATCTTGTGAACACAGAGCCTTGCTTTCAGCAAGGCAGGCATGATAAAATCTTTCCTCTTTCTTTAACAACATGACTAATAAATGTAGAAATTCCCTTCTCCTCTCTCCCTTTGCCAGTATCTGTCTTATCTCTGGTTCTTCCTTAGACGAAAGACATGTCTGTACTATGAACAGGCAACCTTAATTCTGGCATGAGATCTGTGGCACTTTGCAGTTTAGTGCTATAGAGCTAAAGCTTAACATCTGGCATCTACAAACCACAGTAACTGGAATTTCTGCTGCTGACTCTCTGCTTGCTGAGTGATATACTGTACCTGGCGTTAGCATGCTCTATCTTGTGAAGGCAACATCAGGCTCCACTTTAGATTGCTTTTCAAAGCAGGTGCACAGCTGAAAAAACATGACAAGCATTTCTGAAATGGGTTTGCCATTAAACACATAAGGAGGACCATCCTGAAGCTTCCTGGAATTTTGGCAGCATTTCTGAGATCATCTGCAAATTACTAGAGATGGGTATTACATGTATGCTGTAGGCAATAAATAAGAGTGATTTTAAGGGGCAGTGTATATTGACAAAGTAACATCTCTAAGAATAGAATACAACCACTAGCATAAGCAGTAGCGAGACTCTAATAAAACTGAGAAGGACCTAGTGAGTGTCTTTAAAGTATCTCTAATAGCAAAAATACTAGTTTTTACAACAAAGTCCAAAGAATGCAAAAGGCTACAACCATACTAAACCCACTCAGTTAACTTGCTGGTTTATTGTATCCAAAGATCACAGTAACTATAACTTAACTTGAGTGCTCAAAATACTCCCAAACCCCTGGATGTGCATCCCAGCTATGTCACAAACTCATAGCAGAGACATACCCATTCATCAGGCTTCCACTTTGACTTTCACTACAGGTAGAGAAACAGGCATGTTAGCTCAGAAGGAACCATGGCATTCTTTGGCTAGGTCTCTGGTCTAGAAGGCTGGGAGACCAAGAGCACAACTGTCATCCGAAGCCTTTTCACTTTAGTAACTTTTATTTACTATTTGCTCAACACTACATGGCACTTTCCATCAAGGGAATATTTTAAGGTTAAGCTAACTAAAGTTGTTGTTTCTTAAGACTGGACACCAACTCAGTGGGCATCAATGGGAATTGTTCTAGTGGCTTTTACAGGGTTCAGATCCTTTAGAATTGCTGGATATCTTGATTTTAGAGCTATGCTATCTTCTTTCAAACCTAAAGCTTTCTCAGAGGTGAAATTTTTCATTTCAAAAAAAAGTAAATATTTTGGGTTCATGTCATGATGACCCAAAACAAAATAACCCTACTCTGAATTCTGACAGGTAACAGTCTATTTGTATTTTGCCCCCAAGATCTGAATTTTGCAAATGCAAGCATCTTTATTCTTTTTTTTTTTTTCTGTGACCATATGCTTTTCCTATGACTTTTTAATTTCCAGTGCAAGTGGCTACAAGGAAAAAAACAAATCCTCTTATGTTGCCTTATATGCAAACACTGCACCTTTGTGCATATGGAGGAAATCCTGCAGGCAAAATTGGTAATTAGCAGAAATAGCTATTTCCAAAACCAGGCATGAACACCACAAGACTGTGTGTTGTGACACAAGTCATAGAATCAGAGAATCATAGAATGGTTTGGATTGGAAAGGACCTTTAAAGCTCATCTAGTTCAACCCCCCTACCATGGGCAGCAACACCTTCCACTACACCAGGTTGCTCAAAGCCCCATCCAACCTGGCCTTGAATACTGCCAGGGATGGGGCATCTACAACATCTACATCTACAATTTTTTCCAGTGTTTCACTGTGTTCATCATAAAAAATGTCTTCTTAACATCCAATCTAAATCTACTCTATTACCCATTGTCCTCTTGCTACAGAGCCCTCTAGCTAGGCCCTGCTAAAAAGTCTGTTCCCAGTCATGATCTTGGACCTGTACTGAGATTCTCTGAGATTCTCCAGTGAGGAATCTGGTATTTCTGTACCATGCGTTGGAAGAGTTAGAACATATGTTACAAAGACAGGTGTTTTTCTCAAGGCATAATTAATTTCTATGAAATAATACCAAGGAGAACTGTGGTGTTCATACCATGCATCACCTACTTCAGTAGGTTACGACATTTCTTTCACAATACTTTTCTGAACCTGAATCAATTCCTTTCCACATTCATTCCCCTTGCTCTACTCCCAGAGTCAATAAGATCATTTGCTGGGATGCTGTCCAAATGTGATAGATTCATTTAGCATTGGACAGTGTGTATGTGGAGCAGTGTTTTGTAGGTATATCTAAACAACGGATTTTGTGCAGATGACAGTTTGTTCCTACTTATGCTCCAAGCTGACCTAAAGCCCTTCAGCTTCATAAGCATCGTGCTGAGCTGAAACTAAACAGAAGTGCTGAAAGTGCCAAGTTAGGACACATCTATAACTTTGTTGTCTGGTCGATAGCAAAAAGGCATATGTCTACAATACATCAAGCAGTGTTCGAAACCTTCCCATCAAAGGCCAGCTGCTTGTTCTTTATCAAGAACTGATTCACTAATGTTTGAAGAAAGTGGAAAGATTCCTAACTAAACACAGAGAGATGACATAAGAGGTTTGAAAGCTTCTGAATGACCTTCCCTAACCTAGTATCTTTCAAAATATACTTTAAAAAAATAAAAGTAATGTTCTCATTTATGGGAAAGGCAGGTGTCCAAGCTAAATCAGGTCATTTCATCATTAAAATATCTTCTAAAACTGTGTGGTTATCCAATCTGCTTCAAATTTTAAAGCATTAGGCAACCATGTTACCCTGCCATGAATGACCACTAATTCCAATTGTCTGTAAAGGAGCACTTTATTTTGTCCTATCTGTTTATATAATACAGAGTACAACTAGTAGTTCTGCCAAACCTGGGGTCATAGCAAAATGGGAATTTGGTAGGGGTTTTAGGCAGTTTAAAGGGAGGAAAAAAAGACATGAACATTCAGAATTTGGTCAGTGACAAAAGAAAACTAGAACTTTTTTCTGTTGTGTTGCCCTCCTGAGCAGAAATAACAAGATGAAAGTAGAGGAGAAAGTGTTTTTGCAAACTCTCATAGATGTAAGATATCATAAAGCCTTGAAATTCTGCTGTCTTGAGACTTTTTTAACCTACTGTTGCTTTTGTCTGTGAGTTAAGACAGCTTGCCCAGGAAAAGCAAATAACCAGGATTTGAATGCTTTACAACTTTATGCTAGAAGAGGCCACAGATGGGGAAGCAGTTTGATCAATGTGGGAGGGATCAGCCCAAAATAACAGTAAGATATATTATACCATCAAAAACTGTCATGTCTGGAAGGAAAGTTTTGAGCATAAATTAATACTGACCTTAGCCAGAATAATTTGTTTTTTTCAACATTTGCAGCTGTGTAGTTACTAGGGAGTTATCTGGCTTCATATGCTTTTTCACATCTGTCACTAAATCAGAGATAGAAATACAAAAGTCTGGCACAAAGGGATATTATATGGATTTTTGATACTCCCTGAGGGACTTGGGGTCTTTAATACAGATATTACAATGTGAAACAGGTATAATATTCTCTTTGTAACAGGTATAATATTGGCCTACCATTGTGCCTCTTCCACTGTGCAGTGGAAAAACTTCATCTGTTTTCCTGTAGTGAGCTTTCTGAAACTTCCAAACATGGGTAAACAAAACTACAGTATATGAAACAGTAAGTTTGGCATACATGCATGAAACTTCATACTTCTGGGATGAGCAAAATGAATAAACTAAATTAATATTAATTGCCTTACAGCACCATGTGTGAGTGAAAGCAACAGTGGAACACACTGGGAGAGGACAGATCCACAGTTTAGTTTTGCACAGTATTTTCATGATTCTTCACAATTTTCAACATCACTAGCAGCTTTCAAAGATTAAACTGCGAAGCCTTAATAGAAATGGGCACAACAGGGCTATTTAACACGAGTAACATTTTTCAGCATGTAGCATTTGAGTTAGTGAAATGAGTGGTATGTTGTATTTCCCCTGCCTGCATCATCTCAGGTTATGTTAAGGTCCAGTCTAAATGACAAGGTGATGAAATTGTATAGGTGTAACATGCCTTTATTTCAGCAGCATGCATGACACAAAATACTAAAATCCCTAAACTATAACAGTCTTCAGTAATATGGTTCTAAATCTTCAGGTGTCAGTGGGATAATTATATATTAGTGCCCCATGCTTGCAAAATATGGGGCTTGTTCCTAAATTATGTTCTGCGCTTATATAAGAACCTTAACTAAACCAAAATGCAATAGCTTTTGCCCTCATTTTGAGCAGCTAAACTTTTAATTTGTAAAAAATTTGTATTCTTTTATATCTTCATAGTACAAACATTTCAGGTTTAAAAAAAAAAAAAGGTGAAATTTCAAATGGGTAATGCAAATTGATGGAATTTTAATGTACTAAGAGATTTAAAGATACAAAGCCATAAACACGTAACCAAAATCAAACATATATGCATGCGCAGACATAAACAAAAAAGTCAACTTCAATTTATAGTCATTAGGCCAGGTGAAGAAATTCCATGTGGTTTCTTCCAGAGAGCCACCAATATAACTTGTATCTTACAGGAAGCAAACAATAATTTTATACAGAAGAATAAAGAATAGAGAAAAGGATTGTAGGCACAAGCTTAACAGAAGTAGTAGTGGTATATGTGAAAGGTAATAGAAATGTTCCTTTTATGGCAGAAAACTATTTTCTACTGAATTTATTTTCTGCTGGATTACCACCATGGATCAGCTCAGACAAATGGCAGCACCAGTGCAAAAGAAGAGCTGCAGCAGCAAGATCAGTTTAGACAGCTAAAAAGAGCGTGGAGGAATCCAAAAGCTTTGTTGAAGGAAACCAGCAAGCTGGTTTTGACTGAGGATAGGCTTTCTAAATAGCTCTTAACACCATGCAGTATCTCTCCATTGTTACCATTAGTAATGTGGTAACATAAGCCTACCTCTTGTATTTCTTTCTTCAGTGAAAATGTTCTTCTCTTCTTGCTTCTTGTAAGATAATGGACTTTGCCCAAAGATGGTCTGTTCCTAAAGGCATTTTATATCATGCTAAAAATATGTGTACATGGCCAACCTGGTTTAAGGTGATGTTAAGGGTAAGGTTTACTTGTGGAATGAATGCTTGGGATTTGGGCTTACTTGGCCCAAGTTTTGACTGACTTATAATAACTTCTTGCATGTCATTTGGTGACATCTATAGCTCTGACTCTCATAAAATACATCTTTAAATTACCCTGAACTCATCTAATCTGTGATTCCAAGGGTTAATTTGAAAATGCACACATTAAATTAATGGAGTGGTTTACTTAGAGCAAGGGAACACAGAAGTGTGATTACTGCAGAAAAAAATATTACAAATCTAAAGTGAATTCAAATTTTAAAATTAATTTTCCTCATCCTTTTTTTCTGACCCTTCTTTTTTTCCTCATGAACACTGAACCTGCTCTTGTATACATATATACTGAGAGCAAATTACAGTGTCCTGCAGGAACGGCAGGAGAAGCTTTCTTTCTTTTCACATCCAAGGACAGGTATGCCAGAAAAAATACCTCCATGTTAAAATAGTATACCTGGCCAATAACACTCAATGAAACATAGGCATAAAACAAATAACAGAGCTTTACAGATGGGCATTAAATATTGTAAAAAAGAAAAAAATCAGTATCAGAGGAAATAAACCAACAAAACATAACCAGAGAAAGCTACTGGAGTTGGTCTCTTTTTTACAGTGAACTTTTCACTCAAGTGCAGTAAAGAGATTGCAATGTGGCAAAGTGGGGGCTTTTCCCAACCACAGACAGAAAAATAGTTATTCTAAATACTTGTAAACAAGGCCATGGCTGCTATGAGGTTTCCCTGAGCATGGTGTTTGGTAGCAGGCTTAGTGTATCACTGCTCCTGCTCGTACCCCTCCACTTACTCTCTCTTTCTGACTGAAGCCCATCAGGACATCTCCACAGGTTACAACCATACAGACATTTCTTTCAGTGGCCTGGCTGTTATCCCATTCCTCCTCCAGCCTCACCACCTCATTCCTGCCCTCTGTGCCCTCCTCAGTCCTGTCATGACAACTTTTTGTGCAGTAGATTATCAGGGCTATTTTTAAGGAAAACTGTGTTTGTGAACTCTGTTCTGCAACTGATGTGTGGGCTAGACTCACATTATCAGTCCAGCTTTTCCATTTTTGGCTCTATGCTCTTTAGTCTTGTGTAATCTAAAATTTAAGCTTTTAAACATCAGCCATTACAGCCAACACTGAAACATATCCAGCAATCTCTTAATATCTACAAAGTCCTTTCAAGTAAATCCAGCATTTCTTGAGAAGTTAAATCTGGTTGTTTTGTGATGATTTGGAACTAAAAACAGACAGCCTGGGTAACTGGAACTTGAAAACACAAAATTGAGAGCTAATCCAGTTTAGGTTTTGGCACTGTGTTGTGTTTGTTTCAGCAGTAATAACAGTTATTATGTTTTAAACCAAATATCTAGCAAACAAACAGGTCAGATGTATTTCAAAAGAGAAAGTGTAGGTGATTCATTTACACACTCCTTACTAAATCTCAGGGCGACTTTAATAGTAAATCTGGGATTGCCTGAGATGGGTAACTGGGTCAAGTTACCCTTTGGAAGAAGTCAGCAAACAAAATGTGAAACAGAGAAATCCACTGCCTTTCCCCTTTGAGCTTCATGCAAATATGCTCTGGAAACTCAGCGTGTCTCATTTTCTAGGACTCAACCACAGTACCAGGCCTCCAGGGGTGCACTTTCACTAATACCTCAAGCAGTCAGCGTGCCTGAAAAATAAACCCCTTTTCCTCCACTCCCATACCCCACTCCTTCCTGTCCCCTTGCCACTCATCTGAAAAGCTGATCTTGGGTAAAGCTAAACAACGGCTTTGCTGCTTTGGCTCTGATGCCTGGCACAGTTCAATAGCTGGTTGTGCAAACGCTGGTGCTGGCACAAGGAGCTAGGTGGTGGGGAAGCAAAACACAAGATCCAGGTGGGACTGCAGCAGAGCTAACTCTGGGTGCGGCTGGAAGATGCAGCAGAGACAATTTAATAGCTTGCTGCTGCCAAAGACATCAGTCCAACACCCTCCTTCCCCTCTCCTCAACACCTGTCTGCAGCTGTGGATGCAGGTCTTTCTTCTGTGTGCAGCCCTAAAGCCCAAGTGACCTTCTTGTGAGTCAGCTCAGCTCATTAAACCATGGGACAACTGTTACTGTGTTTTAACTGCATGGGAGCTGGAATGGCTCATTGAAGGGTCAGAGGAATAGCAGACCCAGGGCAGCAGAAGTATAAGGAGGGCAGGGCCAGCAGCAGGGAGGCAGGTCACAGGGGCAGACAGAAAAACCACCCCCTTTCAGCAGCAGTTGCCTGTTAATTTGGCTCAACTGGATCTTCTCACTTCACCCTAGAGCTGTTCTGGGCAACAGTGTTGGCTTATGTCAGCTAAAAGTATTGTGAAACAACATCCTATGTTTCATTTCAGCCATGTAGGTAAGCAAGACTTCAATGAGCAATTCACATACCTACAGTTAAGAATATGCTGATACACATTTTGCATTAAAGCCCTGTTTCAGGAGCCACATATAATTTCACAGGAAGCCCCACAAAATGGCCTTCAGAGAAGTTCACTGGTCTGCCTTACAAAACTGTGGACCATTGTGCCAGTGGTAATTCTCTTCTTGATGATGGCTTTAAGCACTTGTTATTGATTTAAATTTTGGACTGGTTTGTTTTGATTCAAAACATCATTACACCTACGGCTTCATTTATGCTGAGTTACTGTCCAAGCCTTCATGTAAATTGCTTCATCAGCTCACCAGAGGTCCATGGCTGTGGTTCCCCATGTAGGCACTGCCAGCTGCAGAAACTCCCCCAAACTTCTGTGTTCTCCTCACCTCACGCTGCTGCATCCTGTCCCTTTCAGCATGGCCACTCTGTGGGGCTACACTGCAAAGCCCATAACCAAACTCAGACACAATAAAAATATTCCAGCTGCCCCCTTTTATGTATTATTTTGGGGGAAGGCAGTGCCTCAGGCTGTAGTTTCAGCAGTAATACTGGCTTATTGTACAGTCAAATACCATAATTTGCCCCCTGCATGCACACACAGCTTATACCTGCCCACATTTCACTTATAACAAACGCCCTTTCCCTTGCGTCAGCATGCACGTCTGAACTGGGAATGGGAATAAAGGACCTATCAAGCTGTAGTCTAGAAAAGAGAAAGAACTAAAGGCACTTAATTCCCTTCTCTGATTCACAGCAAAGGTACACAGGTAGTGTCATATGCTGGTTTGACTGAGGCCATGGTTAAACAGGTATCTATAAGCATTTGACTTGCAGAGATCCCTACTGTTCCTTTCACTTCCCCAGTGGCATATTCTCATCCTTAAGCTTCTTTTTGCACTGTGCCAGAAAACAGGCAATTAGATTTCTGTGTTAAAGTCCATAATGTCAGATAGCTGTGAGAAACAGAAATGCACTACACACCTTGTTATTTATGCAAGCATTTCGTGTAATGCTTGTTTTGTATTTTTAAACAAGCTGAGGTTCAAAACAGTCTCAGAGCTCCCCCAGCCATAAACAATCAACGGCATCAGAGTCTGGAGTGACCTTCTTAAGATCATCCAGCCTGGAAAAGAAAAGCTACCTAGCAAGAGTGAAGCACCCTTGGCACTACTAACAGGCACAACAGGCTACCCTGGGTCCCCCAGGCATTACTGGCTTTGGCAGAGCAGATGAGCCATATATGAACCAGTTAAACTGGCTCCAGAAGTACCGCAGGAGCACAAAGGCAGGTACCTGTTCATCTGACTGGGATGGATACAGAAGCTGCAAACAGTGTCAGAGGGTTTTTTCCCATTACTGTTGTAATTTTTGATTGCCAGTGTTGCTGACAAGTACAACTAGGAAGTATGTGAGCTGTGGCGATGGTAATTCTGCTATGTCCAAATATTACACCCCAGGTGAAATCTGCACAGTGGCAGGTTTTGCACAGCACTGATCCTTCCACAGGGAGCATGGCAATCGGTGCACTCTGATCATGAGTTGGCCAACAGGGTTTTGACAGTGCATGTCAGGTGTAGGGATTGCAGTTATCTTATAAACATTCTTGGCTATGTTGCATCGGTGATAGTTTTTCTGATGACGAAATAGGGTTCCTAGTTTGATAAGGAAGAGGTGGGGCACATATTAACCATGTAATTTACCAACCAAATAACTGGGAGCAAGTCCTGGGGCATTTGTGTAATAGTTCCTTGGGTGGACTGTACTTGATTGGGAGAAACAATTTCTGCTCTTCATTAAACAAACAGTATGGATAATTTACATGTCAACACCGTTAACTGTTTCAGCAGTAGAGAGGAGATAAAGTCACAGGTCTGCTCAATTAACTGTGAGCAATGTCTCATTTTGGTGCCACAGTTAAATGATATTTGGGAGATACTCTGATTTCTATGCCTCCCAAGAAAGAAGCTCAGTGGAACTCAAAACTTATTCAAGTCAAATCAAGATGTCCAGGCAAGCAAAGCAGCATCACAGCCTGCTGCCTTTTCATGACCCGTGTGAAAAGGGCTCATTTGTGAGTGGGACTTTAAAGAGAGTGGTCAACTCACCTCTGGATTCCACTGCTTTGCTTTGTTCACCCTTCCAAAAATGTTCAATTTCTTTGTAAAAATGAAGTTACACAAGATGGGACCAGAGGACCCAGCTGCTCACCTTGTCTGCCTGCTCTTCTCCCAGCAGTGTGATTATTCTGTCTACCTGTTGCTGTTCTCAGAACCTCTCAGACCCATTTCCTCAGCCAGTTAAAATCACCAGTCACAGAATGATAGAATCACAGAGTGGTATGGTTTGGAAAAGACCTTAAAGCTCATCCAGTTCCAGCCCCCTGCCATGGGCAGGGACACCTACCACTAGACCAGGTTGCTCCAAGCCCTGTCCAACCTGGCCTTGAACACTGCCAGGGATGGGGTAGCCACAGCTTCTCTGGGCAACCTGTGCCAGTGCCTCACCACCTTCACAGAGAAGATCTTCCTAATCTCTAATCTGTATCTCCCTTCTTCCAGTTCAAAGCCATTCCCCCTTCTTCTATCACTACATGCCCTTGGAGAAAGTCCCTCTTCAGATTTCTTTAGTCCCCAGCTCTCCCAGCCTGTCTTCACAGGAGAGGTGCTCCAGCCCTCTGATCATCTTTGTGGCCTCCTTGGACTTGCTCCAACAGGTCCACATCCATCTTACGTTCCCTCCAGAGTACTGACTGCACCACACAGCTTGGTGTCATTGGCAAACTTACTGAGGATGCACTCAGTCCTACTGTCCATATTGCTAACAAAGATGTTTAGCAGTGCTGGTGCCAATACTGAGCCCTGAGAAACACCATCAGTCTCTGGTTTCCTCTTGGACACCAAGTTGTTGACCACAACTCTTTGAGTTCAACTATCCAGCCATTCTTATCTACTGAGTGGCTCGTCTGTCAAATCCTTGCCTCTACAGTTTAGAGACAAGGAAGTCATGTGGGACAGTGTTGAATGCCTTGCCCAGGTAGATAGCATTACCCACCAATGCTGTAACCCCATCATAAAAGACCACCAAATTTGTCATGATTTGCCCTTAGTGAAGCCATGTTGGCTGTTACCAATAACCTCTTTATTTTCCATGTGCCTTAGCTTAGTTTCCAAGAGAAATCCAGAAGAGTGATCCAAGAAAAAAGGAGGTGTCTAGTCTTTTACTAGGCAAGGCATCTGAACAGAGTTTAAGAGCATACAACATATATCAGAAGTGATTCAAAGGTAGTGGGAGAACACACAGCAATGGAAGTAGCTAGTTTTCAATAATTATCTTCCTACTACGGAGAGCCCATATTCAAGATTCTTCCTCCTTTATATCACCTGTCCCAAACTAGTCCGGTTTTGCCTTAGTGCAATGACAAAGTGGTTATTTTATTGCTTGTTTGTGAGTGAACTCTAACATGGTCTAATACTAACATGGTCTGATATTGACAAGGCAAGCTTCATTAGCATGTTCATGGGATTAGAGAATTAGGCTGAAGCTAGCTAATGTTCTCAAAAATCATCTTTTACCCAAACCTAGATATTCACATCTAAAGAGGGAGAAATTCCACAGGCTCATATACTGATTTTACCAATAAACAGCTGATAATCCACTGTATCATGCTTTTGCATTTTCAGGTACAGTCAATGAGAAAGACAGTATTAGCAAGAGATCAGTGACTGCGGGAAAAGCAATTTGCAAATTCAAAAGAAACTGATGTCAGTAAGAAGGAAAGATTTTGAGGAATTTGCAAATATTCTAATATAGCCACTGTGGAAGAACAGTTTAGGATGCTAAATGACAGAGAACTATGTGGATTTCACAGAAACATAAGGCATAAAGTATTTCTTTGCTCCTGCCATGGGACTGTTGTTCTCATAGCAGCCCACTGAGGTCAGACATTTGATCTAATTTAAGTAACACAAATGCAAGTCTTGCAAGGTATTCCAAAAACCTGCATTTTTTCACTGAGCTGCCTCACAAGGATGCAGGTGTATTTCTTAACCACACTGTATCACAAAAAGAAAACTTCGCAATCAAGACAAAGTCATAACTAATGTTGGACAGCAGGTCACAGTGGTGTGTTGCTTACATAAAAGGTTTTATGTCAAAGTACTTTAAAATGACCAAGCATCATTTGTGGGGATACAATGAACACAGAAAATTGCTTCTTCCATCCCTAGCTATCCAGAAAGCTGTTCCACTCAGCTAGCTACTGACCAGTGGTTTCTTTACCTCCAGCTTTGCTTCCCAAAACAGTCTTCATTTGTCGTTGAAAGCAAGAAAAAAAAACAAAGGTGTCCAAGGCTTATACAACCTTCAGATGACAATCAGTTCAGCTTTGGGAAGCTTTCCAACTCCTGTTTGTTCCGGAAAATTACTGTTCACTTTTTCATTGCTTTTGTCATCTTTCTTTTTTCTGTTCCTGTTTATTCACACCTCCACTTTCTTGCCTGCCCCAACCCGGGTGTCCCAGTTTTCTAAGTGAAATGGTGCACACCTTCTGTTCTCCTTGCCCCAAGTCTTCGCACGTACAAGTATATAGCAAAGTATGTGCAGGCTCCATCCAGGCACAGCTGCTCAAATCCTGCTGCCAGTGTTACAGTACCCTTTGTACCCCTAGCTGGCTCTCTGCACTTCTCAGAGCCTCATCAAAGCACTGCCTCCAGGGCCTTCCCCTGATTTCCCTAATACCTGCATCTTCTGCTTGCAAAGGCACCTCCTGAGACAACTGCCTCTTGCCCTACAGCCTTGCCCTTCATAGCTCCATTCCACCACTGCCATGCCCAAACCGGTAAGCCGGCTCTGGCAGAAGAGGAAGCACCTCTGGTCCTGCAACACCACGACACCAGCATGGCTTGCCATGGGTCAGGAGAGGGAAGAGCACAGAGGCAGAAGAGGTCGTTTACTCCGCAGTCCATTAGCACTGCTGCATGCTCAGCCTCAACTTCCACCCTTCTTCCACCCTGCCCATTCAGCTACTTTCCAGCCATTCTGAGGGGGCTGGTAGAAATGTCACACTCTTTGCAAAACTGCTGAGAAGAACAAAATTTAGGGGGGTGGGGGGCTAGAAGGGGTGGGGGTTTGGAGAATGAGAGAAAATGAGGAGGGAAAAGACAAAACCTGAATATCCATGGCCTTCCTGCATCCTCATTAGACAAGACATTCCTTCCCACTCCATCAGATGTGAGCACCTGCTAGCATCACAGGCAGAGTAACAACAGAGCTTTCTGTTTATCATTTTAACATCATATTTGATGTTTGTCACCATTTTCTCTGACTCCAGCCACTTGAAAGCAAAGGTTTTTTTCTATGAGCCATGCTATGCCCCAATTTCAACTTCCTATGCTACTGTCATATTCTCTCCAGTCAGCTGCTTTTCCCTCTTCTCTTTTCCCACTTGTCTTTTCTCATCTCCCAGGGTATGCATATTATTTTTTCTCCCTCTTTCAAGCTTCTTCAAATATGAGGCAGGTCTCCCTGGGGAGGTGCTATCCTCACCCAGCAGAAGTGCAAGACTGAAATACACATAACATCAGTGTCCTGCTGGGAATATGCAGTGTTGTCCTTATGAGACAGTGGCCTGGCACTTAAAAGCTGTCTATGAGATTTGTATCAGTTTGTCATAAGCCTTTTCCTCCCCTTGGCAGAAGAATGTCCTCTTAAAAAGGCCACAGTTAGTATGAGGAAACCAAACTGGGATTATTACCTTCAGTTGCTAGATTTTGCACTAAGCTAGCAAAATAAGAATTTGAGCTGGGTAGGTCAAATGGAAATCATCTACCTGGAAAAGGCAACTGCTTCTGAAATCTCCAGAGAAATATTTCTTCATTTTCACATAAGATGCCAGCCACAGAACACATCTTTGGTATAAATTCACTAAATTTCAGGGAGTCAGACCCTTATATTTCTTCACAGGTTGGAGAAGAGATGGTACCACAGGATTTGAGACTATAAAGGTGAATGTCTGGAGATGTATTAGTAATTCATCTTCCTTCCTTTTCTTTCCCATTACAGTCTAGCCCAGTTCTGTGTCAGCTGTCTTTGTGATGCTCACAACAAACTTCTCCCTTGGTTATATTTATATGTTTCTGTAGAACATTAACAAAATGTCATGCTTTTCATGAGAACACTGTTAACAGTTAATTACTCATGATAACTACTAAAGGGTTGAAGTGTTTGCTTTACTAGGCTATGCAAAGATACATTTCAAATGCCACAGGATAAGCTGGTTGCAATGATAAGTTTGTTGTTGGTTTTGTTCTGTTTTGTTTTAAACAATTCTACAGTTTGGATGCTGAGGTATGCAATTAGGCAGATAGGTTTATCTGGTGAAAATGAAAAACCTGAACAGGTCATTCTTATTTCCCCTACAAATCTATTTTTAATGCAAAGAACTATGGATATAATTCTTGTTAGAAATAATGGATGTTAACTTAAAAAAAAATGTGAGTCAAAATTAATAGTATATGCCCCTATTTTTTCATCCCTATCTGCAATATTTTTCACCCCATGACTGCCATCTGCCATTAGCATTGCAAGAAACCACAGACTTCTTTTGCATTCTGCAGAAAGTTATTCTCATAGGGCATCACTTTGCTGCTTTTACTCTGTGAGTCACCAGTCCCATCCCGCAAGATATCAGTCACATTGGTATCAAAACTGTGAGTAAGACAAGCTTGGCTCTCCCTCCTATTAAAGACAAGAATCCCACAGCAAAATCCCCTTACTGTTATAGATCAGAAGATACTCCCATTGTGCATTGATATTCCAAGACATTCATAGTCTATAATGATTTTGCCTGTAACAGCTATCAGAAAAATTTTAACTATTTTTTAACATAAGGGGAATTGTGCCTGCCTTCCTCAATTAATCCTCATGCACAACTTCATCAGATGTTATTCCTGTTTATAAATACAGCAACTGAAGTTGAAAGACAAAATGACTCACCCACCATTATTCACTAAATCAGTGGCAGAGCTGATGTCGGAAAGTAAGACCTTCCTGGGTCCCCCAGACATATCCAAATGACAAATCATGATGACCTACCTGTGTACACTATATATGAATGATACAGCCATGCAGATGGAGCAAGTGATAATTGGACTGCAAAAATGGAAAGCCAACCTTTCCCCAAGAAGTTTTCAAATCATGTAAGCTTCCAGGTGAAACTCTCAATCCCTCATATTTCAAAGAAAATGCTGCATACCACCTTTACTATAGCATGATTAAATTAAAACAAACTGCATTTCCAAACTGCAACAGAAATATGGTGACTTCAAACCTTAATCTGTTTTCCAGGCTACAAACTGGTGCAATTAAAATAGATCAAAGAACTTGTCAGACATCAGTACAGTTGACAGTAGTTAACCCTGAAGAATCTACATAGACTTGCATTTGCAATGTCCTTGATAGATGTGTCTCCAGGGCAATTAGATACACAAGGCTTTCACTTTCTGGCTACTTCCTTGATTTCTGAATGGGCAAACTAATTTCTTCTTTGCTTCTTCTGCCACTCATTACCTAGTATAAAACCCAGAGTCTATACAAAAAATTTAACAGAGCACAAGGTAAGAAGCATGTATCTGAAAATAGAGGTAGGACTACTAGCACCAAAGATGAGTACTGGATGTCTCTTTTCACACTGATGTGCAGTCTGATATGCCACTCCCTAGAGAGGCAGCCGATCTTTAGAAGAGAACATTCATATTAAATCCCACTGCAAACCTCCTCTCAACAGATGGGGCTGGTGATAGCATCCCCATGCTGCTTCTTAACCAGCTTCTGAAGCGATTGCTGTTGAACAATATTCATGTGCAAATATTAGGAAATGGCTGAAAGACAAATCAGCACTCAGTCGGGAGACTATGTTGAGTGATAAATATATTGACTGTCAAATTCATGGCAGTTCACTGCAATCAATGAATCAAATTCATTGCAAAAAGATGAGTATTAAAATTCATTCGTTCTTGCAGTAGAGACCAGAATCTAACAGGAAATAAGGACAGGGGACATTGTTAGTAAAGACATAGAAATACATTTTTTTTTTCTCCAGTGAAAACAAGCATTTTTAGTTTTGCTCTTCAGTTTAGTTGCAAAACCTTTGTTCTGGCATCCTGAGAGTGTCAGAGGTCATCAGGTGTGTTCGATTTATTTCCTTTCCACTTTTTTTTATTATTATTATTTGTTAAACCTCTGTCAGGTATTTGGCTCCTTCTCTAAAAAAAGTTCCATTCTTTTTGGTCTATCTTTCAGAAATCTCTCCCTAATAACCTCTTGGATTCCTTCTATTTCTGCTACATTTTACAGTATAATGAAGCAAGGTTTGCAGGAAGAGATAATGTCTTTTATTAGAACAAATGTTAGAGATGGGAAAACCACCCAAGCTTTCAAATATAAAAGTCAGGGCTCCTTTTTGATGTAGACAGTATTTAAGCTTAGCAAAGGCTCCCAGGTGAGTATCAATGAGCTAAAGAAGGAATTAAAATATGTTTGTTTATTGAGAAGACTTGAATTACATTTCATTTTAGAAAGTTTGTATTTAAGCAAGTCTTCACAAAAGCATTAAATAGTGTGAACTTTACCAACACTTTTTGTTCAACGGTTAATCCACACCCACATCAAAACAAAGACAGAGGGCTGAGCTCTTTACATATGAGAAGGTGACTTTTCACACATAACCTTAACAGTAAACCTTTTGCTTTCTTCAAGGAAACACAAAGCTCTGAGATAATAAAGTTTCCTTAATTTACATATCTTCCAAGAAGTGGAAATTGCAAAACTACAGACAACAAACACTGGCTAATCAGTCTAGGGAGAAGGTGCAATGGAAAAACTCAGACATGGGTTTGTTTAAAAGCTAAACAGGCAGAAAGGACCTTGAGCTACGAATGCTTTTGTTTTGCTAATCTACCTAATGTTTTAGTGACAAAGAAATAATCTGTGAATGAAGGATTCTGATTTTGTACTACTGTGAACCGAGCAGCTTCTTAAAAGTGTCCAATACTTGGCTTGTATTTAAACAAGTCTTCCTGAAGACGTGTTTTCTCAAACAAGCCTTTATGGGAAAAACAACAACAACTGTTGATTCTGTAGTCATCATGTGAGTAACTCTTATTAAAGTAAGCAGGGTTTTGCCTACTGTGAGGTTTTTTGAATGTGTAGCTCTCAATCAGTATAGCTGTCAGCTGTAGAGCCTGAGGAAGCTGTCATACAGACAATATTTAAATGTACTTGCATTTTTCCCACAGTGCTGTTGAAAGGAAACCCTTTTGTTACCACAGCCTGAGAGACATTACTCTCCTGAAATAGAAACAGACTGAAGAAGGGTCTCCTAACCCCATAAAGGCTTTGCAAGCACAGTGTGTCCCCAGAGCTGAAACAACACACCACCAGCGATTTTAAAATCTGTTTCACAAATACAGGGTAGAAGTGTTAAGAATTTGTGGGAAAATTTTTCTGCAGTGTAGACCACAACTTGATGTTTATTCATACGCTGTTGTAAGCAAATGAAGAACTAGGCACTTTGTAAATGGTGCATCATTTTGACTACTTGATGCACTCTACTGACAGAACAGTTTGGCGTAATTGCTGGCATACATAATATTTTCAAATGACAATTCTCCAAACAAGCCAGGGCCTGAGCTACCAGCAGTGAAAGGTGAAACGAAGCTGTCTACCTATTTAGCTGAATTCTAGGTTATTAAATGCTGCAGACAATGAAGATTCATAGCTGATGTTGTCCACAACAGAAGTGCATTCCTCTACCTTCAGTTTTTCCAGTTCCACAGCATGTACTGGTATCTAACTTCATCTGTTGCTTTAGACATGAAAAGAAATTTCTCTGCTATACACTTTCCCTGCCATTTGACCACAAATGTTTTGAAATAAGCCCCAAATGCCTTCAGTGCTGCCTCTATGTGTAGTTTTGATTTAACATGGGTAGTAACACATATAGCTCATGCTGTTGCTTCTGAGTCATGTCAGGCAGCCGTTACTGGAGTAGCTTCAACTCCATGGTACTGTGTATCTTCACTCCTAAGACAGGCAGGAGTACACATATGGCCGCCTTGCTAATGGGAAAAGTACATCATTAAGAGTAATTAGCAAAAAATGATGAACAGCACTTTAAAGAAATACAAGAGAGAATAAAGTATGACCAGTAACAAAGATCCAGGACTTTCAGCAACATCACTATTACACTGATGCCAGGATACTGGCATGGAATTAAAATGGAGAGCCTAAATTTTCAAACACACATACTTTGTTTTGGTATCTCAGTGTCTGGCTATCAAATTTCCAAAAAACAGCTTCCACCACAATTAAAGAGCATCTTTTGTAGAAGCAGTCAGACAAATAAAGATAGTGACAGCAATGAGAGTGATGGCAACCCTATCTCTAATCCTAACCCTAACCTCAGAGCAGGATAGCCAGTCAATACACATTTAGCGGCTGCAGATATGCCAGCTCAAAAGAAATTACAGTGCAGTTTCAGCTGTGAGCACCCTGTAATGCCACAAGCAGCAATGTGGAGTGGGTCAGAGTGCCCACAGGAAAAAGTTGTTCAGGCAAAGATACCTCTCTGTAAAAAAAGAAGCCTGTACGGCACAAACTATGAGCTGTTCTTAATATATCTGTTCATACCTGGTTTCAGAATAAGAGCTCAGGATTGAAAGTGTTTTCCCTATTGTCAGAAAGAAGCACTCTTCATTTTTGTCCTACATCTTCCAAAGGCGTAATGCTTACAAAACTTGTCAACACTGCTGCATAAAGCAAGTTCTGAAAGCTTAATTTGTCTTCCACAATAGGAGAAAATCCAGCTTTCCTATCCTGTAATGCTGTTTGGAACAAGAAAATCTTGTAATCAGTAATACTGTAATACCATACATAATGCAATTTTAGTTCCTTTGAATGTTTGGCCTATATTAGGTCAGCCAGATAGTTACTATCAGTGCTGTCTGCTCCACCTGATCCAAACTGCATCTTGTGTTACTGAGATGAGATGTTCCTTCCTGCTACTTATTATGGAGCTTGCTGTAACCTCATGCTCTGGTTGATAGCATCACAGACTGCCTTTCCTGCAATCCCATAGCATATAGCTATGCTCTTCTTTCCAGAACTAAGTTTCTAAGAACCACAAATAACCTGTTAGCTCCCAGAAAAATCTGTGGCCACTTTGCCACCTCAGTGATTTCTTGGTTTTGAATCATGCCATATTTTCAAGGTTCTCTTCATAAGGAGAGAGAGGAGAAACATTCTAAAATCTCTTTTATCTTCCAGGCCTCACAAATTGGAGAGGATAGGCAGTCACAGGCTTTGGGAAGCTACAAAATGCTAGCCTCTACTTTGAGCTGAAACTTTATCTCCCTACTCTGACTACTAGCAAAGGTAATAACCGTGATGATAGTTATAATGATTTTGCTGCCAGAGCAAAAAAGCTTCCACAGCAGCACATCCAGATTGCTAAACCAGTCTAATCTAATCTAATCTAATCTAATCTAATCAAATCAATAATATATGAAAAAGATACCTACATGGCTAAAAGAAGCCTAAGATTGACAGGTTTTTAGAGACATGACCCAGACTGTATTTTTTCTTTACCAAATTAGTGTATAAGATCATGCTGAGTAGCCATTTCTCTTAAATACAGTAAACATGCAGTAAACTCATAGTGATACCTTGCCTTCTGCAAAGGCACTAGCAGCACCCCTATACACCATTCATAGTGTGTACATACCCTCTTTGTTAAATGTAGATGCATTGTCTAGATGACTCATGATTTGAGTACAACAGAGAAATCAATCTGGTGCATACTCCAGATGAGCAGCTACTTGATAGAATTTTGATACCTCCCACTTCAACAATAATGTATCTCTCCCCTCCTTGTGGTTACTAAGGTAAATGCACAGTCTGAGAGCTTTTTTGGTTTTACCACACTGATAGAATTCTGGTTTTAGGCTGAACCATTGTCCTTATGTCAGCTGCAATTATGTTGCAACAAGACCCATTACAGAGAAGGTGAAGATAGGCATGTTGCATTAATACATAAGAAATTTCTCCTTTATCATGAAAGAGTTTCGGAAAGCTGAGTAGTTCTTGAACTTGTTAAGAATTACTTATAAAATTTCTCTTTATTCTTTGTCCTAACGGAAACAAAATCATTATGATCACAGTGTCTCTGTACATCTTTCTCCCAACCTTTTGCATCCCTGTGGCAGCTGCAGCTAGATTTGAGAAAGCATAGAGGTCTCAAGGCAATTACATTCCTACAAGTTTTTATGCAGAAAGGGAATGCACAAAGCACAAAGACCCTGAAAGTATCTTTGTGTGTATGACTATCAATCAGGTAAGTGCTGGGGAAAGGCTGAAGCATAAAATTATTAAATATCCTGGAATTCACAGAGTCCTCCTTTGGTGACCTGTTCTGACACTTTGCCTCAGTTATGAGAAAAACAAACCTCAGTCAGATCTTGCACATTCTTGAACACTATGTCAAACAACAACAAGAGCAAACCAATGGGAAAACTAATCCCAGCATTTAGCTAAACACACCCACAGACCAGCACATCTCATTCCAGCACTTGGCCTGAATAACATAGTCATTATTTTCCTAGGTTTTGACCTTGAACAGTCAGGTTTATCTTACTGGGTTCCCTTTAGCCTTGGCATACCAGCTTTCTGAATTAATTTCCAAATCCAGTATGCAATGACTCTGTCTTTACTAGCACATCGTACTCTGACCTATCATCTTAATGGGGCAACATTGGTAAACTATGCAGAATGTTCTAGTACACAGCTGCAAGGGTCACCTAAATTTCCAGCTTGTTTTGAATGTGATAACAAACTAGCTCAGAGGATTAATGAGCAGATATCACTGTGTGTTTGCTTATTCTTATTGTCTTTATCCTAAGTATTTAGGACTGGCCACTGTTGCTCCAAAATGGAAGCTACGTTACATGCATTAGTCTTTGTTCATGGGAGTAGGAGAAGCTGTGGCTGCCCCATTCCTGGCAGTGCTCAAGACCAGGCTGGATGGGGCTTGGAGCAACCTGGTCTAGTGGAAGGTATCCCCCATCCATAGCCGGAGGGCTGGAACTGCATGATCTTTAAGGTCCTTTCCAACAGAAATCATTCTATGATACATATGATTCCATGATTACCCTCTAGGTCTTTATCAGCCTCTATTCTTAGTGTCACTGTCCAGAGCTAGTATCATAAACCATACCTGTTGCTTTCTGCAGCTTCTATATTGGGATATAGCCCTGCTTTTCTATTAACACTTTAAAAAAACATTCATATACTGATATTATACAAGGTAGAAATACCTACAGTTTTTATAATGTGAGATAATATTTTTAGCTTTGAGCAAAGAATTATTCTCAAATCACATTGTCAGGTGTTGTTTGTGCAAGGTCATCTTTTGCTTATTGAACATGCAACCTGAAATACTTAATTGATACATGCTAGGGAAAAAGTGTCACTGTATATAAAGGTGAAGCACATTTTCATAATGTCACTGGCTCTAAATGTCCTAGCCTTTGATTGCAGCTATTTGTTGTTAGCATAAAATCTAGTTTATGTGAACAAGTAGAAGCTGTTAATCAGATGAGCCAACAAAACATGGACAAAGCATGGACATCACTACAGGGCTGCAGGGGAAAAGCAAATAGTGCAGCAATTCTGGAATGGTTTTGGTGGTGGAAGCCTGGAATGACTCCCCATTGTGACATTTTTATTCCACAAAATCATTGATTTATCTTGGAAGACAGTACACATATGCACAATTACCCTGAATAACTACTCTGGCCAACAACGCTAGGCGGGCAAGCATGGAGAGTGATTTTCAGAGTCATAATGCACTTTTATTGCTGTCTGACTCCCTTCAAAATCTGTGGGAAGACTGTGGTTTAAATCTCTCAAATCTCAGCACAAAAGCTCAGGTCTGTAGCTAGGGCAGTCTAGAGTGTTAAAATTTATCTTAGCAGTATTTTATTTCAGCTTACTTAAAAACACAAACTCCGTTCTTAAAACCTATTAAGTTTTAAATGCAGATTAAAACCAAGAGAAAATGAACTGGAAAACTTTCCAAAGTTTTCCTCCTCGTATTTTGACTAGCTAAAAAATTAACTGAATTTTGATAAAGGTCAGTTAACGTTTTATACTGAAAACAAAAGTTATTGTGTCTAAGCATGTATGAAACAGTAAGGAATTTCAAGATAACTTAATCTTTCTGACCATTTTTTAAAGCAGTCCTGTGAATAGGCCTAGAGCTTAGAGCCATTTTCATCTGGTGAGCCACAGAACTGCGGGAACTTGTGGAATTCAAGAAGTCCCTGGACTGCTTCCAGGGGGTCACAGAAAGATAAGAAAGAAAAATAATGAAAGTTTGCTAGCCTGATAGCTGCACAGCTGTAAGAGATGCTTTCCGACTCTGCAAATAGGGAGGCTGATTTGGACTGTTACCAACAGGGAGGAGTCAGCTATGCCTGTACAATGTCCCTGTACAGAAACATCTAGAGAAGTTTGCAAGGCCACTGTTGTCTGTTAGCCTTGAATCCTATCTGTACAGATTGAAATATCAATATTGTTGAAGAGTTTTCAAGACTACAGTTACCAGTTCCAGCTGGGATGTAAAAAATTCCTTAGCGTTTACTGCTTATTCAGGAAAATGAACATGCCAGACTTTAAGCTAAAGGGTTTATACTTCGTAACTTCTAACACTACATATGCAACATGTTTTAAAAGTCATGTCGTGAAGTTAAGAGTGAAGCAATAAAACAAACAGAAAAATACCTGTGATGAACAACATATCTGGTGTTCTAGATTTATAATTATTCTCAGAGGCCACAGCTGTATTTATACCAGAATTTCTGTGACAAACAGGTTTCATCTCATAAATATGGACACATACTTTTCTTAACTGGTTTTGAAAAAATGAGATAAACAGAAAAAGTAGTAGCAGATGCAAATACAACAGCTAGGTATAAACTCCTCTGCAGCTGGGTACACATTCAAAGGTACCACACTTTCAAGTGCTGTACAATAGTTACATTTTCTCCATTACCCATGACACATAACCAAGCCTCAGCAGTAAGGTTAAAGGTGTGATAGCCAAGCAGATATCCCAGTATTTTCAGAAGCACAAATAAATTAAAAAAAAAAAAATAAATCTCAGCAAGCTCTCATAAACAAGCTAAAAATAAAATAGAGAACTATCAGAAGAGTGAAGGTGGATTTTGCACAAGATTAACTGCTTAGAAAGGCTAAAATTGAGAAGCATATTAATCCTAATGTAGCTGAAATTCTGTCTCCTATTCAGCAAATCATTTAAAAAGCCTGTATGAGATTCACTGGAGCTAATGAGATTTAAAATGGCAAACTTTATACTCAAATTCATATTGTTTTCTGAATTGGCATCTTTGATAATGAGAGGGTTTGTTTAAAAAAGGAGAGAACAAACAGTTCATACAGTCTTCATGGATGCAAATCCTGTCTGCAGCTTACCTTCCACTGAACTGAGTACATTGCAGAATAATCCAAGCCTTGTTTGTGCATTTACTGAAAGTGAGCTGGGGTATCAGAAACACACTGAGAGACAGAAATAGCTGTCAAGCCATTTAGCTCTGTCATGCAGAACTTGTATATACATACAGAAACATTTTCACACTGACAAACATTCCTTAAAATTGTCTGTTTGTGGGGTAAGAAGAGACAGTCCTGTTAATTCCTCAGCACTTCTGTTTCCAACCAATTAAAAAAGCCACTGGACTTTGTTTCCAGTTTCATGCAACCACAGAAATATAATAACAATTGCTAACAATATATTATAGTAAAATCTCGCAGCCACCTTCTGGTATTTCAGTCTCTACAGAATTTAGATACTGTTTTCAGAAAATTCCTAGCTATTTTGGTTATAAAGAAAACAACCATAATATGAAACAGTCCTCTCTATTTTAGTTGTTTCCAGACTTGCCAATGCACCTATATCCTCAGTGTATTTCTTTTAATGTAATAAACACTTCAGATCTTTATTTTATGGCAAGCATATTGTTGTTGTTTAACAATTATGCAAAAATTAACATTAATAAAGGATACTGATAACCAGGAAGAGTAACTAAGAAATGGTGTGTACTACTGCCTCAAGCCATCCTAGGCTGAGTACTGGCTCTAAATCTGAAAAATGACACTACATTGTTAGTACTTGTACAAATTTTGTTATCCATGGATTACGTGGATAGAATTGGAAGCCACTAAAAGAAGAGCTAGAAAGAAATGTTACTGCATCTTGTATAACTTACCAACCTCCATTTCTCCCTACTTCTTTTAACATATGGAGCATTGGAAAAGGTAGTCCCTTTTTAGAGAACTGAGAACTTACGTATACAGCATGCATATAGCATATAAGATGAAGGAACATTTACTACTCTACTTAGAAGAAAAAAAAAACAAACCCAAAACACAGTAGTACCTAGGCTGACAAAGTACGTTTTACAACCATGTACAACATATACCTAAAAAGTCATTGTAATTGCTGGCATTATGTTTGCAAGATAGAGAAGCTCTGTGGAAAAATCAGTATCTAAGAGATGCAAGTGAAGTACCAAAAAACCAAGACAGACAGAAAAATATAGTTAGAAAAAAAAGTGAGCATTTCAATTCTGGGACTACATGTCAACAGCAGCCTGTAGGATGTTAAATTAGGGATTTAACAAACACAGACTTTATTGGGGGTTTAGCAAGAATATAGAGGAGGAGATGTTTATGGTCTTTGATGGCCATAGCAGCTGCCCCACATAGATGTGGAAATCTGTATGGAAAAGATGGTATTTCTAACCAAAGTGTGTGGGTTTTGTGGTCTTTTTAGGACTTGACATAGCAACAGTGGTGTTTGTTAAGCAAATGCTCCCCATTGCGTAACTAAAGCACAGGTAAAAATATTTTTCCCTGTGAGGGTGGTGAGGCACTGGCACAGGTTGCCCAGAGAAGCTGTGGCTGCCCCATCCCTGGCAGTGTTCAAGGTCAGGCTGATGGGGCTTGGAGCAACCTGCTCTAGTGGTAGGTGCCCCTGTCCTTGGCAGGGGATTGAAAGTGGGTGAGCTTTAAGGTCCCTTCCAACCCAAATCATTCTGTGATGCTATGATTCCACGATTCTGTGCTTAGACTATCACCAAAGTAACCTTTAGGTCCACAAATAGTTCTGATTCCCCATAGACACTACCTAGGGTCTAGGCACCTGACACAGGTATTCTGAGCCATTCTGATAGGCTAAATACCTGCTTTTTAGGTGTTATAAGTGCTAAGCTAGGCCTTCATGGCTAAATAGACATCACTTAATATATAACAGACTGTTTGGTAAGAAGAAGAAAGAAACACTGTTAGGAAGTTTATTTAAGCATCTCTTCTGAGTGACATGTATATTCAGCAAACTCTGGCTTAACAGAAATGGTCCTTGTGTAATGAATTCCAGTTGTCTCAGTAACTAAAGTAAGCTTTTAATTTCTTCCTGAAATTGCCTTCTTGCAAGATAGCTACTTTTATTATGGGATTCCTTCAAGACATATTTTCACCGTCATTTATAAGACCAGCAGCATACAATAAGGACTGTAGTAGCACACACTGGTATAGTTTACAGTTTGACCATTAACCAGGTCTAGTACAAGCAACAATAACATACTTGCTAGTTAGTGCAAATATTGTCATTTTCTCCAAGGATAATCTACTCCATGTAAATGAACAGACTTCATCTCTAGCCATGTTCAAATCTCAGTAATTATCACACTTGAATGGGAAAGCAGGGAAATTGTCTGTTATGTTAAGGAGTTCTGGAAAGCATTTCATAAATACAGCAGCAAACAAGCAAATTTTGGAGACAGAGACTTGACTGATATCATTGACGGTGCCACATTTAGTAAGTAGCACTATCACTACTTCCTTTCTTCTAACCAGTAGTTCTCAGTTACAAAGAGAAAAGCACTTAGCATTCTCCTAGAGCCCAGTTACATCTGTAACCTAACATAATCTGTCCTCTGATGATAGGAAAAAAAACTGAAATGAATTTGTGTTAATGTTTAAAAGTCCTGATTTAATTAAAATTTAAGCTTTAAGAAACACTTTCTAGAGATAAGAAGCATTTCAGAGATACTTACTGGGCTTCACTCACAGCAGCTGCTCTGTCACTTCACCCACAAGCATAAAAAGTGCTGAGGCTCATATTCTGATCACTCCTCTTAAAGTAAGGCAAATAAATAGCCACTACCATTTGGGTTCTGATGAGGTAAACTGCTTACACATAGCAGTCCGCCTCTTCTGACACTTTGGGGACTGACACAGATGGTGAGTCAAAGTGCTTTCAAGTAATAACTTTATGCTCATGGAGTCCCTGCTTTTCAGACTCTGTTTTCCCTTAAGAATAAGTATTTTTAAAATACTTGCATCTCTTCTACTTTAAAGAGTCCATTGGGAAAGACTTTTAAGAAAGCAACTTACTGTGAGGACAGAAGGGAGGGAAATTCAATTGTTCATATCAGAATATCACCAGCTATCACACACTTAACGTGCTGTAAGGCAAAAGGCTGGAAACAAATTTCTGTCACATTATCACAGAGCTCAAACTCAGTTGCTTAACAATATGGCCACACTGATGTAGCTTCTGAATAGAAGACCATGATTTGGACTGGGCTTATTAACTTATTTTTGTTATTAGACAAGCAATTCAGAGTAACAGGAGCAAAAAACCTGCTTATGGTCCAGCTACTTGGTATTACTTGTATCTATGCTTACAGAACAGATAAAAGCTTATCTGTGTACATTATTCATGTACATTTATCTGTCAGCAGATACAGTTAAAAACTTCTCCATAATTACTTTCAATATTGATTAAAATAGTGTGCATATTTTACCATAACTGGAGACAATCTTTTACGCAGTCAATAAGCAATGCTTCAGAACTCACTGGTGACTTACCAGGTAAATTAGTTAGATATATTTAAAAGATGAAGTAAAATTTTGGCTACCTTAAAGTTACTTGATAAGCATCATAGAAATCTGACTTCTAAATTGTAACTGCCATGGTGCTGCAACTCTATATTGACAAGTTTCCTGTTACATTCACTAGACTGTATTTAAGTGGCTGTGCTAAAGGAGACTAATGGTTAAAGTACTCACATCCCTTTGTGGCTGAGAGAAAGCATCAGAGCTCAACACTCCACAGATTTCTGGGAAGCTAAAAAGATGCATGGTTGATGCCGCATGCCAAGAAGTGGGCAAATGGTAGCAGAAAATCATTTCAAGTCACTTCAGGATCTTTGCTGAGTCATATCAGTTTCAGTGTCTGTGTGGATTCCACATCACACTTGAACACTACCAGAAAGGATTTTTCCTGCTTTCAATATTTTGATTGTTAATTTATAACATCTGCCTGAAAAAATACCACAACAAACTGAAAAATGCAGCCTCAGATGGTGTGTCTGAACATCTCATACAGCCGTAATTTGACAGATCTAAATCCAATTGCACAGGCACCATTACTGAAAGTGTTCTCTTTATAGTCTGTCTGTTATATGGTGAAGCTATCATCAATGCAGATAGAACTACTAGAGTATAACATTATTACTAATTCCTTCTTATTTTGTGATGCAGCAGCTGATGTATCTGTTACTCTCATCCACGCCTTGCCTATTCTAGGCACAGTAAGTGGCTTAAGGCACCTCCTTTTACCAAGGTGGGTGGGAGGAGTAGAAACTGATTTATTTGTCAGAGGAAGCACTGAAAGGCCCTTTTACTGACAGACATGAGCTCTGGACCCCAATTTTCCTCCCTGTTCTCTCCGTTGCGTCATGAAAGGAAAAGAGAGCATGTCTATGAAGCACTGAGTTAGAATAACCATGTTTAACAGTTCTCACTGACAGATTTGGTATGTATCTGGTCAGAAGGTAGAACTGGCATTCATTTTATTTCCCCTCTCTGCTTGTCTGCTTGCTGAGAGCCAGAGGAGAAATAGCACTCAATAATTGTTGTGGCTTTAATTCAGACCTGAGTTAAAGGCTTAGGTAGCCTAACCAAACACAGTGCAAGCAATTTCTGTACCAGTTCTTCTTTTCTGTGTTGATTTATTAAATAAGCTCCAATATTGTATATTCCAATAATCTACCCATTAGTAGATAATGTTAAAGATATACAGGCCCATGCTGATTCCTATTTTCTGACTAAATACAGACAGAACATAAGCCCTTTTGGAAATGAATGCTGTTGCTTTACTGACATTGAGGAACTAAAACCATTCAGTTGAAGAACACAAGTGGCAGCTATATGCTATATGCCATCCATAAAAGAAACAAATACAATTCTCACCTTACTTATATCTGCTTCTAGTGAACCAGCATCACCTCAAACTTCCCTCTAGATAACTCTCACCTGTACTCACCTTAACCAGACAAACATTTCAGAGGTTGGAGACGGATAGGCCTTGGTTTCAATGGTGTATCAAAGCAGCCCTGAAACCCACCTTTTTGCTGCAACCCTTTCAACAAATCCCAGTTTATAGAGTTTATGAGTGGACAGAACTAGCTCTGAAGAGTCTCATTACTATGACAGAGCTGTGTTAAATGTGCATTTACAAATTCAGTTCTTTAGGACTTTTTTAGGACACTGTGAGTTCATCCTTTTTAAACAGTATGTCAAAAAATTATACTTGGAATGTAAACCACTTTATGGGATCATAATTTCAACAGACCTCCAAAATTAAGATTTGCTGGTAGACAAGAGCAAGTCTGTCAGGGAAAAATAAACATATTCTCAAGCTCAATACTACCATTTGTACTGTTAGGGAGCTTCCTAAATCCCTAGATCATAAAGACTTAGAACAATGTAGCCTAGGAGTCAGACAGTGGTAAAAAGATTTATTAAGTCATCCTATTTACTACAGCAGTATGTTTTGTTCAGTCTAGAGGCTTCTTCCATATCCCTTAGAAGCCCATTTGAACTAAAATAACTCCGAGTCAAAAAAATTACTATATGCTGCAGTTTATCCCATCTGTCTCTAATTCAATCATAGTAATTAGCTGAACAATCATAAATATCATGTTCTCCTCCTGTCATCACTGTCCACATTCTCTGTGTTTATCTGCAGATGCCATAAGCACTTATGTGCTCTTGTTATATGGTAAACATTGTTATGTCAGGAACCCTACTGCAATATAGCTTCCCTTTAACAAATAGCCACCCTAAGGGAAAACCAGTGTCCGCAGCTCAGTAACAAGTGGTAACAAGCACTCAAAGATTTTTACATCTAGCAGCTTACCTTAAACTAGCAGTTCAATATTATAAAGATAAAATAAAGATTTTCAGGAGCATAGGACTAATCTGAACTAGTTTTTAGATCTTCATTAACGTATTAGCTATGCAGTTTAACCTTGTATTTTCTATTATCTGCAGGAAATAATATAACTTTTTCTTTCCAAGCAAATATGAGAGCTAATGTGGTTACACATGGTACCATTTTGAAACCACGCAAAAATGACCAGTGCCTGTAAACCCTTGGGAGCACAGACTGGAGTTGCAGCTGATCAAAGAGAAGGAAGAACAAGAGGACTCTTAAAATTTTGTTATTTGATATATCAGGAATTATGTTTAAAACCACAATTTGGTGCCACTGCTTCTACTCAACTGTATCTTAGCATATGATTTGTCTGGATACAACAGTCACAAAATGTAGTTTGAGAAATTTTGCAGAAAAACATGTATTTTTGTTTCC
>JBCJKH010013026.1:12675-32170 GCA_039877255.1 Loriculus beryllinus | reverse complement strand
GTGTGAGGTGTCCCTGCCCATGGCAGGGGGATTGGAACTACATGATCTTAAGGTCCTTTCCAACCCTGACTATTCTATGATTCTATGATTCTATGATTCTGTATACATATATATGCACATATCTGTACATAAAAACAGAGAAAATATTCGGGAAAAACTCACTGGATTCTATGCAAAATGATGGATTTTCTATCTATCATTTTATGATGGTCAAAGTGAGAGCTCTGTACTTCTTGTACTGTTTTCTATGCTCAAAAATGTATGTGCCATCATGTTCATTGCAGCTTCTATTTTTACTATTTTGCCAAGAGTGCACAAAGCCTGAACAGAAACATGCCAGTTCTGGGTGTTCGCAGTGGTTCAGTTCCCAGATATGAGTGTTCTTACTTGCATGTTTAACAAGGCATGACAACTTGCTGTAAAAAATGGCAACCTGCATAATTTTTAAATTACAACCCTTTCTGAATATTACAGATTATTTTTCTCTTGTTCTGCTTCCTGTGCCTGTCCACATTCTCCCTGTGCAAGCAGCCCAACCTTCCATGTCCTCCCTCTGTGCCAGTCCTTCCTGCAAAGCCACGACTGGTCCTGACAAGAATATTGAATTTTTACCATAATGGGGCACAGTACTGAAAGGTCAGTATTGATATAAACTAAACATTTTCATAACTGATGTATCAATTGCTAATTGATAATGCTGCTGTACGATAACATCTACAACAACTGTAAAAAAAAAAAAAGGAAGTAACTGGATTGCCTTTAACATTTTAATAGCAAAAATTACTGACTTTGTAAAGCTAAGCAGACTCTAAAACTCAGAGAACAAAAAAGGAAGTTCTCTTTCAAGTTAATTCCTGTAAAAAGATAAGACAAATTCTGCACAAGAACAGCTCTAAAAATCCATACGACTTAAATCATGCTCACAGTAAGAACTTCACCCCTCACCTTATCAGAAATTACTTTGTCCTTTGTTTTCTTCAGATCTAATTACAACCGTGTGATCTGGATTTAGTGAAGTTTACATCTTTATCATTGTTTGAGAGAACATGATAAAACAATTAATTTCCATAGTAGATTCCATCAGCAATCTGACGGAATTGTCTGATGGAATGTGCTGGCTGGCCTATTCTCAAATGGCTTGGAAAAGAGGGTGAATCATGAAGTGACAACATTTGCAAATGCTATTAAATTATTCAGGGTTTTAAAAACGGGGGCTTACAGTAAAGGACTGCAGAAGGACCGCAAGAGACTGAACGACTAGGCAATAGTACGGTAAATGAAAGTCAATGTAGATAAATGTAAATTGATGCACATGGAGAACAATATCAGTTTTACATATAAATGACAACTGAGCTGACAATTCCTACTCGGGAGTGAATCCTGGAGTCACTGTGGGCAGTTCTATGAAAATATCAGCTCAGCGATATTTTCATATCACTGACAGCACAGGTCAACAGTGATGTTTTCGTAGAACTTTTCAGTGTTCTATGAAAATATCAACAGTGATATTTTCACAGAACAGTGATATTTTCATATCATTGACAGCACAAGCCAACAAAACACACCAAACAGAAGGAATTAATAGGAAAGGAATAAAGATCTAAACAGAGAATGCCATTATTCTACAGTATATATCCATTATGCATTTTCATCTTTGGTACTATGCATTCCTCTGGTCCTTCTATCTCAAAAAGGAGATAACACAGACAGAATAGTATTTATAGAGGGAATAAGGATCATCAGATGCTTCCAAATGAAAAGACAAAAAAAGACTAAGATTATTAAGACTGTAAAACAGAGAGTTGATGAGGGATATGTAGACTTAGAAAATTATGAGTGGTGTGGAGAAAGTGAAGAGGTACTAACTGTCCAAAATGCCTTCTAACGCAGGAACCAGGAACTTCACATTAAACTCACATAGGTGACAGATTCAAAGCAAAACCAAAACGTAATTAAGCTGAGAAAATCTCTGAACCTACTAGTTTACATGTGTTCAAAAAGTCACCAGACAAATTCATGGAATAATAATCCATGCAGAGTTATTAAATATGAAATACCACTTCTTTCTCAGAGTCTCCAAGACACAAACTGCCAGAAATAAAAAAAAAATACAAAAATATTATTTCCCTTTTTTACAGTTTTTTTCCCATGTATCCGCTGTTGCCAACAAGATACTGAGGTGGATAAGCTCACAAGTCTCACCTGGAATGATTATTTTTATGGTTTTATTTACTTCCATTACCTACTTAAGAAAAAATTCTTGCACAGAATCACAAAATTTCCTAGGTACATGTATTTAAATCATTATAAGAATAATAATTCATAATAAAAAATAATAGTAACTATCAGAACTATATGTTCTGATATATACTGAAACAGCATCATCAATTTCCAACATCTAGAAATTACAAGTAGACAATATAATGAAGAGGTGTCATCAACACATAAATCAGGCTTCAACACTGCTAAAGAAATGAAGTCCCACAGATTTCATGTTACTTTTCTGCTTTCGGCCTTCTGTTCCTTTAAAGACAGAACACATCTCCTCTCCCAACATGCAAAGTTTATGGTGAACATTCACCTAATGCAAATTTAATTTTAAGTGAGGAGGAGATCAAATGAGCTAAGAAGGTAAATAGTCAGGACAGGATGGATTTTTAGCACGCAGATAAATGCAGGCATTTAAAAATATAAAACTGGTTATATTAAGGTTGGAAAACAAGTAGTTTGGAAGATGAATGATTCTGGACATTTTCAGATACAGATTTATCTTTTTAAGAGATAATCTCCAGCAAGTCACCAAGTACTGGTAAGGGGAGCAGGTCTGAGGAAGGAATTCTTCAGCCCAGCAAAACCTACAGTCAAAGGATGTCTTCAACTTAGGAAATAGAAATATAAAAGCATCTGAGAGCCTCTTTAAAACTGAATTTCTGGTCCACTGCCTAATGGAGAAGACCTTGAAAACAGAACAGCTGCTTCTGACCTCTAGCAGCAAAGAGGTAGGATCCTCTTCTCTACCAGAAGCTTCAGCTCTTATCCTGAGATCAACCACACAAAAAAGCTATAAAAAATGGTACAGAGGACATCTATTCTGCCTTAGATTCTAATATGGACACACTATTTTATCCTGAAAAGAGCCTTTTGAAGAGTTAATGCACTTAAGAGTAGACTAAACCAGATCACCTAGAATCAAAACCAGTTTAGGCTGGAAAGGAACCCTATACGTCACCTCAATCAACCTCTGGCTTAAAGCAGTGCTGATTTAAAAATCAGTTCAGGCTTCTCAAGCCATTGCAAATGCACAGAAAGAGCAGAGAGAGAACGAAATGGCTGTTTTATCTTTTGGATACAAGGCCCATGCTCAGATACACTCAGTGCACTTTCATGTGATTCTTCTCGAAGTGCTACAATAATTGTAAATTTCATGCCAAACTGGAAGGCAATTCACATTTTTTAATTATGTGCATTGACAACATGCCAGTTTTACCTAAAATAAGCACCTGTCCAGTCTTCACTGATTTCCTCAGAAGTATAGCCAGTAAGACTATACAAAATTTCAGTAAGATACAGAAGAATGTGGTTGTTCAACTGAACTGTTCCTCAGGCTGCTTCCCTTCATCTGACTGACAAAATTTATTTCATTACTTGCATGGGCTTTTCCTTGTGTTTTTTAAAAGACTGCACTACTTTTTAAACTCTAATGCCCCAGGCTAAATTGTGGTAAGTGATAATTTCAGAAGCAGGTGATAAAGGGAAGCATAATCACAAGGGATGTCACCCCAGTGGCTTCAATTTACACTGCAAGCCACACAGCTCCCTGAAGGAACAGCTGTAACTTACCCATGAAAAGCAGGATCTAAGATGCACAAAAATGGATGACTGCTCTGGCTATCCCTGGATAAGTCCACTTCACACAAGCATAAATTTTTGAGCTATGCCTTTTACACAGAACAAAATTATAGATCTGATTTTTAGGTTTTGGGTTGGTACAGTTCAAGAGATGGACAAAATCCAAGACAGGGAAGGTCAGATGTCTATCCAAAGATGTCTTCAAAGTGAAAAAAACTCCTACCGTGTTTGTTGTTTTCAATGTAATGAAACACTGTATGTTCATTAAGAAGTGAAATGTAAATGTATACAGAAGTACAGCATAATTTTATTAAAAATGTGTGCTCTTACACAAATCCACCTCTAAGGTGGTGAAATAGAATCATAGAATAGTTAGGATTTGAAAGGACCTTAAGATCACGTGATTCCAACCCCCCTGCCATGGGCAGGGACACCTCACACTAAATCATGCCACCCAAGGCTCTGTCCAACCTGGCCTTGAAACTAGTAAGATGCTCTAGAGTTCAAAAGAACTAAGAATATTGGTTTATTTAGTAAACAATGAGTGGTACCTATAAATGTGAATGTCATTGGAAGGGGACTATCTCAAAGAAAGCACAATGTGGACGTCAGAGTAGATAAGTGTAAAATGACCAGTAATAAACTTAAGCTGGAATAACAGAAATGGCCTTCCACCAGCAATACTGTTGCTGTTACAGGTTTATGAAATGGATGCCATGTCACATAATGGCATAATACAGCAAAGAAACATTTTGTTGGCCCAGGAGGTCCTTTTCAGTTCAGATACTGAATGATAAAGATAACAAAACCCCAAGGTAGTTCCGACACTGTTTTTTTGTGGGTTTTTTTGATCTAGGAAGCCTACTACTTGAATAAATAGCATCATTTGCTGTCCCTGCCATTGTAACTGGTGTGCTTCCCCCTAATCTGCTGAGCACAGACTGACAAAGAGCACTGAGCAACAGCAACAGAAATAACCAAGAAATACAATTGCCTTGTTTGCGTTATAGTTATCACTTGATAATGTGCAGTAGAAAGAGTGTTAAGAACTCATGAGCACTAGTAGGAATGCTGCTCCCATGCACCTAAGTTTAAGGAATGATATATAAAAGTACTGGTTTTAAGATTGTATATGTACTGAAATGAATCTTTGGAAGATAATAATGCATTGGATGGGAAACACAAGCAGTAACAAATACATTATTATTTCTCACTATTGTCTGCCCATTTCAATTAGAATATTATACACCTTTGTCATCAAAACTATGGCTTTCCTCTGGCATCAAGCAACATGTTCTTAACAGGTACCCAGGAGAAAGCTCAACAACCTAAGTGCTGACCTCTAAGTATTCCTGCGAATCACACTTCATGAGTAAATGAACCCTCAAAAAGAAAATTTGGATATGCACCTATTTTAAAAGCCTGTGGTTCATTCTTGCATTTCCAGTTAACAAGTACTATTCCCTACCTTTTCAGTAGTTAGTAACTACAATAGCAGTTAACTTAAATCCTGATTTCTCCACATCCATATATTTTAGTCCTTGTTTATCTTGCTAATTCTAAAATAAAGCATGCATTTGGCTGGTATTGAAATATTAAAACATGAAAGAAAGCTTAGTACTGATATTTTTTCTTAGTGTATGTGAAGATTTTAATGTTTACTTTGTAATTTCTGAGAAACTAATTAGTTGATGACAAAGGGGTCAGAAAGTATGCTGGCACTGGAATGGACATTTCCCCTCTTACTCTCAATTAATGGTCTTAACTCAGATTATAAAAATTAAAAATTGTTGTTTGTTGAGTTGTTCTAAACAACTGTTCTAACCACAGTTTTCTATGCTGCTTTTTTCAGTACTGGAGCTCTTTTCACACCGTAGTGCTTCACTGTGTTTTCTGGTGGTCAGAAAATAAAAGGTGAGAGATCTGATTTTCTATCAGCTCAGCTTACTAAATGGTAATGCAAGCGCAGTCTCTACATGACATAACTGATTAATGTCAAACTGTAAAATACTGCCACCAGCTGGAGAGCCTGACAGATGCGCATACTGTTGAGTACATGAAAAGCAGTGATACGTATTAGAAAGCATTACATTTGGATGCTACAGAAAAAAAGACTCTCTTTTTCCTTCAATAAGAAATCAGATTAATGTCCTATTACAAATTATGGCCTCCACATCCTCTAGCTGTTCTTTCGTACAGTCATATTCAGAATGTGGGAGAAGGAATGGGAAAGGATTCCCCTCGTATCTTAAATACATGTTTATTTTCCAAAGATTACTGCATCAAGATGTCTCGGGTAATTGGCCACAGTAGTACTGTCATTTCAAAGCTAACAAGCGTTCACTTTGAATACTAGCAGCTGCTTGTAACAGTGAGAAACAGCATTGAGTACAAGAGAGTTAAAGATAAAAGCTTCTATTCTGGTGTTATTTAATGAGGGATTGAGAAGCACACGCTTCACAGGGAAGTGAGGAAAATGACATTTACACAATAAAGACTATGATACTCCACTGATGAAGGGTTCCCTCATCCAAATTAAAAATAATCCAAAAGATTATGGATGAGAAAATAATCACCCTCTTTTAATGAAGAACAAATCCTTAGGAGCTGCTTCCATTTGCCTCAGAATCGGAGAAACAAGACCTCAGAAACACAGTTTTTAAAGTGGTTTCTCTGCAGCATGCACATTATATTTCTGTAACTTAAAAAGACTGGTATGCGAAACCACTTTGTTTCTAATGATAAGGAGAGATTACGAACACATCTGCATAGGAAAAAAAATTAGTTCAGGTCTCAGAGTAGAAAATTATTTTCTTCCCTAAGAGAACAGCAATTCCCGCTGAAAGCAAGTCACAATGTTGAGTTAATGCTATATAATCACCAGCTCCATCCTGTTACTACTATGGAACTGTGCTCTTAGATATTTCTGACTTAGAATCTTACTTACCTGCATTTTCTTTGTACTTGTTTTTGGCTACAATATAGAAATATTTTTCTAGGATAACAGCTCCCTTACCATCAAGAGCCTACTAGTGCCAGAACAAGCAGATACAGCATACTGCACATATATATATATATATATATGTATATATATACACATTTTAAGAACCGCTATAAGCAGTATTAAAACCAATACTTAAAGCTCTTAAATTTAGCAATCATTTATAGAAAGACTGACAAAATACTTTCTTGAATTTTCCTCTTCTTGAACAGCCAAAAAGAAATGTTCAATTGGATAAGCAACACGTCGTGGAACATATATAAATTGAAAAGACTGAGGACTTTTTGGTAAAAGAAACTGGGCTAATTATTAAACACATACACACAAAAAAAAAATCTTGACTTGAAGTATGACATCTGTGAATTAAGGATTGTAGTCCTTTTCAAGTTTATCACACTTTTAAACAATTGTTCTACTGCCAACCTCTGTTCAGCTGCTCCCGCTACCAGCAGTAGGAAATGTAAGGAAAACAGATCGCTGGGTGTATACCCATAGTCTCAAAGCCATCCTTCATAACTGAATTGAACTAAGTTCTCCTTTCCTGAAAACCTTGCCGCTATTTTCAGTTCAGTGTAAGCATGCCTCCTTCTCTGTCTTCTTAATTTTTAAGATCCATAAACTGGTTTCTCTACCTCTTTCCAGAACCTATTCCTTCTACTATGGCAATACACTTGTTGAGTGTTGCTTGTATGCTTGCTTTCACTTCTTTACTATCTATCAAACCGTAGCCCACTAGATTTCACTTTATCCACACTGGCCTTAAAAAAAAAAAAAAAAAAGGAAAAAAAGAAAAAAAACCAAAAGAGAAAAGAATAAAATTAACAAGCCTCCATAGCTGCAAATAAAATACGAAACAGGAAGAAAAGAGCACACACTTCCCTCCCTCCCTTTTTACAAATTTAGATCTGTGTAGGAGCACTTCCTTAGAAAGCTACATTAAACAAATACCCTGTTTATAGGCAATTTCATTTAATACATATACTCATGCAGAAAGCCATACCACCATTTAACATTTAACTATGATAGTGTAAAACATAATATATTTTCGACCTCTTCTTACTATAAAGCTACACACTATCTCTTACCTACATTGCAGTACTACACCAAGGTTACCCTATCTTAAATGAAAATGTGTGCTTGGAAATTCCCAATTGTTCTGCTCAGAGTAGCAGCATACACACCTTCCTGGTGTTGAGCACTTCTGCTGTAAGACTTTGTGCCACAGAAGTTAAACCCCTGAGAATTACTCTTCCCTGAACTAGTAGCTGCTTGCCCTTTCTAGGTAAATGATACATCTTGCCTCTGGGTGAAGATCAGAGGGAGCCTGTATGCAGACTGGATTTGAACTAGAACCAACTTGTAAAGGTTAACTAAGTTAACTTTCAGCTATCTCACTGGCATCAAAAGGGACAATGCTTTACTTATAGGTTTACTTGTTTGTTTGTTTTGGTAAATTCCGTGTCCAAGACAAAGACAGAATTTCTCCATATTATAAAACACTTCCAATCCTCTTTTGACACTACAAATACATTTGATACCAACAAATACTCAATTACGTTTCTTGAAGATTTATATGCAGGAACACAGCCAGAAAATAAACAAAACTGTTTTCCAAACAATAATTACATGAGACATTTAAATCTTCAGACTGCATTCCTTGTTCCAGGAACTTTATGACATGATTAAGTTTAAAAAAACAGATCTACCATAAGAACAATTTTGAAGACATGTATACCCAAATGGGTATTTCTCCTCTGTTCCCTCCTCCAGAAGTCCTGCTATTATTGTTTCCTTAGACATGACACTTTAAGCTAAGAAAAATTTCCATGCAGTTTAATAAAATAAATAACCCTTCTAATCAATGACTTACCTTTAAGAGAGCCAAGGCTACATGGAAGATTATGTTCATACCCTGAAAATAAGAAGAAAAATACTTCAGTCAGTCCCAGTATACAAATCTCTCTTCCCTATTACTTATCATCATGTGGCATTACAACTAGACGCTGCAGATCTTTCAGGAAAAGGATTCCCTTTCCCCTGCTACACTTCAAAGTTCATCATTAAAGCCTCAAGGCACAGTTTCCAAACTTCTAGCTGTGGTAGTTGACAGCTCTTTGGTGCTTTTGGAATTTCACTGTTCAATTAGTCAGGTGCTATGAATGTGAGAGGATATCCCTCCATCGTTTCAGTCCATGTCAATGTTGATTTTCATGAACAGTGAAGAATATTGTAACAAGCAGGGCACCATGAAAATGCAATAAATACTCTAGTTGATCAGATTTTGCCAAGTACCTTAGCTGTATCTAATCATGTACTGAAAAAAACCCAAAAAAATAGAAAAAAAAGGGAAAAAAAGACTCCACAATTACACAATACACTTTTTTGCTGCTATTAGCCAAAAGTCAAAACTATTTCAAAGGTAAGCAAACTGATGCCTGTATCACACAGCTGCTTTCTGGTTTGCAAAACCTGAAAATACAAGTGTGCAGAAATCTATTAACTGAAAAATACAATAACAATGTCCAATCATTTAAAAATCAAAGAAAGTGAAATGCACTCCACTGAGTACAGAGGGATGAAAAAGGCTACATTTTCACTTACATCATATTTAAAAAAAAAAAAAAAAAACAACAAAAAAACCCAAAAAACCAACCTATCCTCTGCTTTTGTTCAACATCTTTTCATTTTGACAATAAAGACCTTGAGATTTTTGCAGGGTGAAGGTGAACACATATCCCGATTGAGGCTCCTTTCGAGCAGCCTAACTGAAACCACTCTTAGGATCCTGCTTGAAAAACCAGCCAGGGTCAGCTCAGCCAGAGGACACAACACAACAGCCTTGCTGACAGTACACACATTGCCTCTGCTGATGGAAGAGGCTCTCCTGTCTACAGCCTACATATCTTGATTATTTAAGATTAGAAATACCTTTTTATTCATCCAAATATGAAAAATACCATATGCAATCCTTACTTGCTGTATGTATGTACAGCATGTAAGAACTATGTACTCTGTGTTCAGACTGGTTTCCTACATTATATTTTATGAACCTTCTTGCCTGCTTTTTTAATGGTATGATGAAGCTTTTGTTATAATGCCTTTCAGAGCTGATATCTAAAATCGCCTCAACAGATTTGCACTCAAGTCACTACAATACATATTGTTGTGGGATAACAGCATCACTCTTTGTAAGGCAATGGCCTCCAAGGAATTTCTGGTTCTGCAATGGAGTGTTTTTCCAAGCCTTTTCCTGAAAGCATAAGACCGTATTTCTGTAATATTAGCTTTTACATAAATCTGCAGAGAGTTTTCAGAGGCATTTTCAGGAAGAATTGGTTTTATTTTGTACATAATACAGTGCCTTGAAGGGAATTTACCATTAACGAGTCATGGAAATGCTATGACATTCAACATAATGAATATTACAACACTCCACGAAGTACTTTGCATTTTTATGCATAATCATCATAACAAACTGGGTTTTTTCCACTAGAGGTCACAATTGTAACAGTACTGAAAAAATATGCCTGGCTCTGAATTTCAGTCATGACCAACAGCATCAACAGCAGTAAAGTAAGTTTACAGTACTCTCTTTTATTCCAAATATCAATCTGAAGTCAACAGCTCATTCCACATGGCTGTGCCATTAAAAACTTTTTACATCCAAAGAGAGATAATTTGATATGACCATGCAATCTATAAATCAGAGGCATAACTACAAGCCTCATCACAAACACTGCTTTTTCTTGTTAACAGATTGATCAGATTTTGTTATTTTATGAGTAGGAGTATTATGGCTAATTGCTGGATTACTTCCTGTGTATTTTCTGGCACTACCAAAAAAACCCAAACACAACAAAACCAAAACCAAACCAAAACATCCCCCTCCAAAAAAAACCAAAGCAACAAAACCAACAAAAACCAACAAAAACAAACAAACAAAAAAAAACCAAACCAAAACATCAACACCACAAAAAATAAACAAACAAAAATCCCAAAATAAAAACACACCCCTCCCCCAGTAAATGAAATCAATTCATTTATTTTCTAAATACTTTTTTCTGATCTGACTGAAATTCACATTGTTTCTGAATCCAAACTAATCAAAATCTCTCTTGGTACTCCTCTTACATGATTGCTCTTCACATAGGTAGCAAATGAAGCAGAAATAGGTTTCCACCTGCCTTGTGAATCCCCAGCTCCTCTCCTAGCCTCATCAGGCAAGCGGCAGCTCACAGACTATCTGTATTTATAAGCTCACAGACTATATTGATCACAGACTATAAGTATTTATCTCATAGTACTTGAGATAACCTGTTCAATGCACAAGCACTTGAAAATGAGAACACCTAAAGGACTAAAAAAAACCTTTGTATACAACTGTCCTGATCTGCACTCCACTACTCTTGGCAACAGAGAACAAATGGCACCTTCATCTTTCCTCAGGAGGAGAGGTAACCCCCAAATCAAGGCAAGATTTTAGACTTGCGGCATCAGTTGCTGCAGTTTCATGCTGACCAGCTTGGATTTGCCGGATTTGAGGGATTAACATACCCCTTGACAGCTCAGTAACTGGAAGTGGCACTTGGCAATCTAGAGTAGGCTTTCTACTCATGTTCAGATTTCACAGAATCACAGAATAGTTAGGGTTGAAAGGGACCTTAGAGATCATCCAGTTCCAACCCTCCTGCCATGGGCAGGGACACCTTCCACTAGACCAGGTTGCTCAGAGCCCCATCCAACCTGGCCTTGAACACTTCCAGGGATGGAGCACTCACAACTTTCTTGGGCAACCTGCTGTCCCTCTCTGGATTTCTTGTAGGCCCCTTTAGTTATTGGAAGACTGTGATAAAGTATCCTTTGAGCCTTCTCTTCTCCAGGCTGAACAACCCCAGCTCTCTCAGACTGTCTTCATAGGAGAGTTGCTCCAGCATCATCTTCATGGCCTCCTCCGGAGTTGCTCGAGCAGGTCTATGTCCCTTCTGTGATGGGGAGGCCTAGAGCTGAAGGCAGTACTGCAGGTGGGGTACCATAAGAGCAGAGTAGAGGGAGAGAATCCCTTTCCTCGACCTGCTGGTCACGCTCCTTTTGATGCAGCCCAGGATATGGTTGGCTTTCTGGGCTGCAAGTGCACACTGCCAGCTCATGTTGAGCTTTTCATTGAGCACCACCACCAAGTCCTTCTCCTCAGGGCTGCTCTCAATCTGTTCTCTGTCCAGCCTGTATTTGCACCTGGGATTGCCCCAGCCCAGCTGCAGGACCTTTCACTTGGCCTTGTTGAACTTCATGAGGTTGGCACTGGCCCACCTTTCAAGCATGTCAGGGTCTCTCTAGATGGCATCCCTTCCCTCCAGTGCGCTGACCGCACCACACAGCTTGGTGTTGTCAGCAAACTTGCTGAGGCAGCAGACTCAATCCCACTGTCCATGTCAGCAACAAAGATGCTCAACACCCCCTTAGGAGCACCACACGTCACTGGTCTCCACTTGGACATTTACAGCAACATGTTTTAAATTGCAAATACCATGCCCAACCATCTTAGCAACCCATTTTATAATGACAGAACTACACTTCTGAGCTATTTTTTCCTAATGCATGCAAGACCATTCTAACATGGCCAAGTTTAATGATGATGATTCTGAAAAGTAAGGCTCAGCTCATTTTTCCACAATCTCTTATTTAAAATCCTACTTCATGTACCACACACTGATTTATAAGATTCAGCTTAAACTTCTCCATCTATTTTAAAAGAAGGACTAAAAACATCAATGTGCACCAGACACATAAATCATTGCTAGCAGTATCCCTCCAGCAATTTTATAATGGAATCATGAAAGTACATACAAATCATCCAGAAGGGGTAAAGACAAGGGAGTCCATATGAAATAAGCTTTGGATAATTATTTTTTAAACCCAAAGGTCGTATGACTAACTAGGCATTTTGAAATAAATGCTTTAATATCATGCACTTCTCAATATTTTTTTTTTAATTTGCAAATGTTAAAGTTGTTCATAATTACCTAAACACTTGGGCATTTTAATACGTACAACAGTCAGAAGTAAAAAAAAAATATACTTACTAAACAAGAACTGATATAAAAGCACAATAATGGTTACAGGCTTATCATCAGGTTGTACCACTTCCCTGTTTATGCAGCTATTCTCTTGCTTTTCAACCTGAGAGGCTTTGCTGCTAATGAGCAAATGTGGGGGGGAGTACACAGCCTGCACAGCTCGCAGACATTAAGCCCACAAGCAAAGATCCCAGAAATGAGGCATGTGGATATCCTCCTCCAAGAAGCTCTTAACTAGCCTTCTGCAGAAGGCTAGCAGTTTCTATGACAGGTTAACTTACCTGCCTAGCTAAGCATCTGCACAGTATCTTTTTTTGTTCCACATGTGTTACTTAAGAACCCTCCTAAGCCTGTGTAGAGGCCTAGAGCATTTTAAGCGATCTCATTAAGCTCAGGCGTCTTGGAGAAGGAATAAGTCCATCTCAAAGCAAACAACTCTTGACTCTTCTGCAGTCAAGATAAGGGTCAGGAAAGGGAAAATGTTAGTTTGTGACACCTTACAGCCTCTTTATGGCTCCTGCTGACTACCCTGCTGGTCCTTCTCTGCTTTACAAAGATTTCCATAGGACAGCACTTACTCAAGAAGGAAGAGCATAGATTTGCAGGATAACCGTTTGTACCTACTGGGATGATACTGTTGGGATGAACACTCAGCATCTAGTACATCACCATTTAACTCATTAAGATCGCACTACATAGAACCATCACCTTATTTGAATTGTATGTCAAAAGACTATAAAAACAATGAAAATATATCTCCTGAGACTGTGAAAACAGAACACTTCATCTGGAAATAATGCATGTGCACTAAAATTAAGACTGGCTTAAAATAAGTGGAAATCTTACTATGTTAACTCTCTTCTAACAAGAAATTTTCAGTTCCTTAACTCCCTCTAAAACCAAAATTCCTTCTGCAGACAGAAGTCTTCCTTGAGGACTCCTGACTTTGAGTCCTTCTACACTCTGAAATAAGATGATTTTTGAAAAGGCCTGAATATTTGTAACAAAGAACAGTCAAGATCTGATTTTGTAGGATCCAGTTTGTATTCAATGAGATCTCTGTGATAGAAAGGATGCTTGTGACTTCATTTAGAAAGGAGGAGGCATATCTATCCATTTGATCCAGCAAATCTATTCAGAGACCGAAAAAAAAGGAAGTTAAGGGGGCAGCAAACTAACACTCACTATTAGCAAAGCTCAACAGCCAAGTGTGGGGCTGACAGAAGAGTCAGGCCAAAATATTTCATCATGAAATATCTGGACAACATATGATAGAGAATGACTTCAGACTTCATCACCTCTTTTAAAGCTTCTTGTCAGTGACAGAAGCCTTGGGAGAAGGTAGACTATACTAAATACTAGCATTTCTTCCTCTCCAACCCAGACCACAGAAAGACCTTCCTCTGGTTACACAAGAATACTCTCTACATCACCCTCACAAACAAAAGGAAGTGAAACTCTTTTAAAAATATGGAAAATTATTTTTTAATCTGTGTCCTTATCTGTTGTTTTGTTCCTAGATATGCATGACTTGTAGGAGGAATCAGTGAATATATTGATATAATATTAATACTGTATCTAATATTAATCATCAGTTAAGAAGAATGTATATGAAAGTCAACTGAGCACCTTTCTAAGGTCAGATAAGACTCAAGCCTTACATGATAAGCCATCAGGAAAACCATTTAACCTGTTCCAGCTTTCTAATAACTGAATTTCCCTTTTTTTTTATAGAGAACTTAGCTATTCAGCTGGAGTTTATTTGACATTGTTTTGTAATCCAAAAGTGTTTCATAATTATGTGTTCAGTTGCACACTTTCAAAGGAGCTACACAGGGTAATTGGGGTTACAAACTCCAAAGGAGAATTAAAATTCTATTTATGTTTTGGATTGCTTCCAGCAAAACATCTTTTTGGCAACTCTAATATGTTCAGAACACACAATAAACTTTAGGAATGCGACAAACGTAATTATTTTGCTGACAACATAAATATATGGTCTGAAGCTCAAGTTTCTCTTCATAAGTAGCACAGGCTTGGAGTACGCTCTGCAGGGATATGGATGTTAATTAACATCTTTTACTCAGATATAGTTTGTATAGCTTGTACATTTATTCTATTTCAATGACAAGACAACCAAGGGAAAGAAAGGTTAAATCTTGTTAAAATAAGGTACAACACACAAGAGCAAGCTTTGTATAAGCAACAGATAAATCTTGCTTACTAAACAGTTATATTAGAGAGAAGAAAAACAATAACAACAAAACAAAACAAAACAAAACAAAACAAAACCAACCAACCAACCAAACAAAAACCAACCCAAACCAAATTGCACAGAAATCTTACTGCTAATGTATGAGGTATAGATGACTTACACTGGCCTTCTTCCAGTGACCCCATATACATTGCCTACTACAATAATTCATAACAGGAAATGCTGTAAGACAAGAAGGACAAAAATACAGAAATCTCCATCCTGAGACTATGATGCTGTGAATAACACAGAAACTCAATTATAACCAGCTGACTGAATTCTTAGATAAGCAAGTACCAGCAAGATGGTAAAAATGTCACCATAGGATTCTGTATTTGTTGTGCCACTTTTTCTATATTTTGCAGCATGAAAAGGCATAGAAAATACTGCCAGGCAACCAGGAACCTGTATTAGTATGATTTTGCACTATATTTTGGCTGTTGCTTGCTTTTAACAGAAATGAATTGTCAATATCTACATGGTTTGGGTGTTTTATATGTAATTTGCTGCTGAGATGTTGCTATGGCTAAATGAAGGTAGAGAGTGCTATGAGATTAGCACTTCTCTCCAACTTCTGTGACTGTTTTCAAAGCATAAAAATTACAGTCACAGAATTTTAAGTCATGTCCACGTATCAAATTGCTGCTTGACATTAGGTATTTTCACAGCTGGATGTTCCTAATTCACAGGCAACTGGTTACGGGCTGGCAGTACACTTTCTGCATTTGTTTGACCAAGCCATATAGTAACATTATGTTTCTGGTTTTCAGAGGTTTAAATTACAGGGGTTTTAGACATTCCTTTTCCTCTTTCCAAACCTGATTAATATGGGGACAAAGAAAGGGACCTGAATCCACACTAGGCATCAAGGGCCTCATCACATACATAACAGGAGAGAAAAAGAGGCCTTATACCTCTGTAGGTAGGACAGGTCCTCCAGCTCTCACATGGAAACAGGGAAGGACTATTACATATGCTCAGAGGAGCAGGAATCTTCCAGACCCCAATTTTCTTGATATGGCACAAGATGAGGGTTCAGAACATGTCTCAGCAGAGAGCTGTGCGTCCTCCACTTCTACACGTAGCCACATAACACACAGAAAAATGCATGCCCGTGTTATATCGATTCCTGCTTCCCTGCACCCCATCTGATCTCCCTCCCAAGGTTCATTTTTAGCCTTCTCCCTTTCTCTGCCACAACAGAGTCCTGGCCCTTGCCTCTCCACACCTTGACGTTCATTTTATCTTTCCAACAATCACTAGAATGCAAAGTTCACATTTTGATTTTATGTACTTAGAAAATTCAGTACAGCCTCAGATTCCAAGCATGAACTAATGGGAAGTGTTTTGGCACAGGCAGACTGCACTACCCTCTTTTTAAAAAACAGTCCATAAACTAGCTTAGCTTCCTGGATTTGTTCATGGAATATCACACTCCCATTTGTGATACATACTCTCAGTTATTTCTGAAGTAGTTTTTGAGGACTGCCAAGACCGCTTAGAATATGCTGCTATTCAAAATACAGCAGATGGCACTGGTGTTAAATAAGCATTATGGAAATTTACTGTATTCCTAGAAAAATCAACCAAGTGAACATCAGCTAGTAAGTGGCTAAAATATTTCAGTAGCAGTGAGGAAAATAATTCAGAGACATGCTGTGAACATGGCATTAGTGTCCAAAGCACAAATTAGGTCATTCAAATAGGTTCCTAATCTTTGGTAACTTTTTACCTGTATCTTAGAACATTTTCTGAAATGGAAGCAGCCTCAACATTTTAGGACCACAATATTTATCAACATAACCAAAAGGTACCTTCTGTTCACATAAGTTATCTTGAATTGCAGATTGTTGTGTGACTGTTTTTATTTTGCTCATGCTGAGCATTTAACACCAGCCTTGTTATTTTGGGATAAACAAACTGCAGCTATGAGTGGAAAATACATAAATTACGGATGCGCACAGGAAGACCTGGACAACATAGTGTAAATGGTTGCATTAAACCTTGTGGCTCACCAGGAACCGCTTAGATACAGTCTATTAGAATACTCTTCTCAGTTTAAGTTTGAATTATTAAAAATTCTGTGTAGCTTTGGAAGTAAATAGAATGTTTTGTGTTCCCCTCCCTATGGAGATACAGAACACGGTATTACAAGCTCCAACATTTCTGCTGTTGACTGAAATTTGATATCCAAACATCTAACATTTCTTAAGACCGTCACTTTAGAAAGAACTTAAAATTCTTTATCATTCTAATTTGAATGTTTGAATCATACAAAAAAGCTTAAAAAAGTTCCTCATGCATCAAACACAATCAAATACTCCATCCTCTTTTCTTTCTTTTTCCTTTCTGTTCTAGTACCGAAAAACTCCCACAGTGGAATACAGCTGTAGTCATCAGATAAATTATGCTAAAATTATTTTCAGCATGGATTTAGAATAACTCATCTAAATACATAAAAGCAAAATATTCAGGGCCAGAAAACCTGGTTTTCAACAAAAAAAGTTATAATAGCTGACATGTCAACTGACGCTTGAATGCAGCCAATCAGCATGACCACTGGACATGTATGTTCAAATTCTAGTCTTCCATCTTGAATCTGAGAGACAACTGATTCTTATTAAACTGATTAAAAGCTAGTTATAGCAGTCATAGAAAGAAATCCTGTCCAGTCTCCTTACATAAAACAGCAGCAGCTGATAAAGATGTCAGAAAGGAGACTTAGCTGTGGCACGCACAATGCAAAGAGCAATGGACAGGAGAAAAGACACAGTCTAAATGCCAAAGTCTAATTTCCTATACTCGTAAGAAGGAAAACACAGATCCCCCCTGCCTTTTCCAACTTGCATGTAAAACATTACTTTTGTAAAGAGTACTGAAATAATACAGGCGTACCCAGCACAGATCTATACTTACTTAGAAATTAAGCCTAGCTTTTAACATGCTGTTTCCAAAAAAGATTTTATTTCTAGCAAGCCCAGTCTGCTGTTTTGTAAGATTTACTAAGCCAGTCATAACTAAGAAGGGTTCACACATGTAGAAAACGTGTGAACAGGTAACTCCAAAAAGTTCAATTTTTCTTCCCCTATAGATCTACAGAAGATAAACAACTGTACCCAATCTTTTATTTAAGTCACATTTCATCTGAGCACAGATTTACAGAGGAAGTGGGCTTGTTTCTGTCTCAGCTCCTGAGGAGGTTTAATAAATTGTTAATCTGTTCCTTCTCAACTTTGTTGAAGGCATCACAGAAGTATCTGACATTGACAGATAAAAAATAGCAAGCTATTATAGTATCTACTATTCAGTGAGTAGTAACACACAGAGACAACATGTCTTATCGTCTGAGTGACACCATACAGCATAGTGTTTCCTGGCACATCCATTCAGTGAGACACACGTAATCAGAAATCAAATATTCAGCACCAATAGTTGTAATTCTTCCAAGATTTTCATTATTTCATTATGAAGCAGTGCTCCCAGGAGCACTACACAACATGGTGACACATTTTTACTATCAATAGATACTCATTTACTAGCACCAAGTCATTCACATTTTAAAAGATTTTTAAAAACTCCCATCAGTCTTCATTATCACAGATAGTTTCACAAAACTGAGGATAAAAGTTATTTTATCCAAAGCTCTTAAAGCAACAGTTGATAAATAAAGGCCAAAGAATGATGGTATCTAGCTTTCAATTCCTAATTCTTCCACTGTGCTTCTGTGTGGTTCTGTGAAAGGTAGTTTCACTTTGATATTAATTATGTTGGAAAACATTTAATTATTTTATATGCAAAACTAACCATCAGTTGCACTCCTCTGTATTCAGTCCTGGTCACAGAATGGTAGCTTGGTAGTCAAACTAGTAATTTTTGTAAAAAGACTACGCAGTTACTGACACTAAACCAAGTATACAAATATCTTTACCAGCCCAGAAAAGGCAGCATGTAGTATAGGGTTTTATATAATCCTTGAAAGGAAAGAAGCGCAGTCCTTAAGCATTTAGGGGGCCTATAAGGATGCTGAGGAGGGACTCTTCATTAGGGACTGTAGTAGGATAGGACAAGGGGTAACGGGTTAAAACTTAAACAGGGGAAGTTTAGATTGGATATAAGGAAGAAGTTCTTTACTGAGAGGGTGGTGAGGCACTGGAATGGGTTGCCCAGGGAAGCTGTGAGTGTTCCATCCCTGACAGTGTTCAAGGCCAGGTTGGAGAGAGCCATTGGGCGACATGGTTTAGTGTGAGGTGTCCCTGCCCATGGCAGGGGGATTGGAACTACATGATCTTAAGGTCCTTTCCAACCCTGACTATTCTA
>JBCJKH010013021.1:14223-24321 GCA_039877255.1 Loriculus beryllinus | reverse complement strand
AAGGAATTCCTTAGCCTCATCGATGACCCACAGTCTCCTGAGGATGTATGTAAAAAGGTTGCTGAGAATTAATATACAATACTTAGTAATATAAAATGCTTGGTGTACTTGTAAGCCTCAGCTACTTGAACGCACTAGTCCAGGCAAGAAAAAAGACTAAGGAATAATTGCCTGAAGTGTGGCAATTGTGTTTTAAATTGTGCCTTGCTTATATCAAATCTTTAATTTCAGTTATAGGGAAAATGCTACCTCCCTCTACCCCCACTTGCACCAAGCTGACTATTTAAGCCACTCTTCCTTGCACTTCTTTTTATCTATCTGTCTGTCTCTCTCAAAATAAAAAGCAGGACCCATCCAGTGAAATGCAGTGAAACAAGAAAATGCACAGATATTTTAGTACCCTGGAGCTACCTCTTGGCAGGTAAAATGACTAAACTGAAATTTAAAGCACATCTGATTTACCTGTTGTTTGTGTGACTCAAATACCTATGTTTAATTTTGTCTATGGATTGGAAAAAGTTAATTTCAAGCCTTGTTTCTCTTGCTAGCAGCAGCAACCTTTTAAACTGAGTATTACTGGTGAACCATATAGAGCTGGTTAAAAAAAAATGCTTTTCAGTTCCACCATGCACTTGTTCGGACGACAATTATGGCAGCTGAAGTTTAATCATAGTGTTTGATAGCTCATTTTCTCAATGTCAACACGAGGCACTGTTAAAAAAAATGAATTCTTTCATTTGATAAGCTGGCTCCAGAGCACTGGGCTCATTCAATAGGAAAACTCTTTCACAGGGCTGCAGCACTCATGGTTTTTCTCTTTCCCTTTTTTTTTTCTTCCTTTCCTTTTTTCTCCTTCTTCTTTTTTTTCCGGAAAGCCACCCAAGAAGAGATTAATCACGAGGGGGAAACTCAGCTTCACCCTCTAGCTGCAGGTCGCAATTTTTATTTGTATGGAATTGGCTTTTGGAAAGCTGAAGGCTGCCTGAGGGCAGGGACCTGATATAAGAAGAACCTGAGAATGAAGCAGCAGGGATTGATTAGCCTACTTCATATCCCACACTCCATAAGCACACTCCAACCGCAATCTAACACACCGCTGAGCTGAATAGACAAGAGAAATTGGATTCCTTCCTAATATTTAACCTTCAAGTCAGCTCCAACAGTTGTTGATATGTTGTTCTACCAGTAAGTAACAGTAGCTTTTTTATTCCAGCACCCACACACACACATATATATACAATTTTATAAGTTATATGATATATATTTACATATTTTCCATTTTCAGTCTGTTTCAGAGCATGGTTTACCTAATCCATTTCAGTAAAAGTTTCAGGGAAGAACAAACTGACCAAACAATTATGCATAAAATTGTAGTGAAGGAAGGAAGGAAGTGAAAGAGAAATATAAAGCAGGAAAATCTCATTGTCTGTTTCATGCCTTTCAAGGTCTTTTTCACACAGTCATTTTTATTTTACCTGTAATTTTCCCAGTTCATTAATTGTAGGAATTGTCTGGATTGTATCTAGTCACACAGATGCTGCTGGCACTGACACCGTAAAGGTTTCATTTTAGATTTTTATATGTAAATCGGGGTGCATTTTGGGAAATGTTTGCTTTTATTGGAGTTTGCTAAACAGACAGAAGGTGCTGCTGCGTGACGAGGGCCAGTCTGTGAAACCTGGACCATTCAGTACAGCACAAGAGACCCGTGCTGAATCTGCCCAGTACAGGGCACCCTCAAGGGAGAAGCAGCCAATTGCTTCTGGGAGCCCTGGCAACAGATGGGTAGAGATACTGCTTCTGCACTATGGCTGGTGAGCAGGCGGGCACTCCTCTGCCCTTGTAAAACTCCTCCAAAGAGCTCCCCTTTCAACCCTGAGAGGAAGGTCAGAAGATGATGCAGAATGATCAGAAAACGATGATTACAGCAGGGCGTGTGTGCGCACCTGGGGTGTGAGAGAGGGGATCTGCCCTTGCAGCTTGCCAATGGTTTTGTTTAGGAAAGGCTGGTTCTGGGGAACTAAAGCCCTGGTTCAGAAACATTCCCACCCCACTTTGCTGACCTCACTGACAGTTCCTAGTGAGCTTCTGGGATCACTATCAAGGCTGCCTGCAGTCTTGCTTACCCCCTCAGGCTACCTGAGCAGCTGGCAACTTGTCTTCTTGGTGTTGGGATGTGGAGCTGTATGTATCCTTGGGCTCACCAAGCTCCCCATGGCTTCCCGCCACCCAGCTGGTGGGCTATGAGCTGCCTTGGCTCCCTAGCCCCGGTGAGGTCTAGGCTGCCACCTGCTCTCTGCCACAATCCTCACATGCTCCTGTGTACATGTCAATGTGCGTGACACATTCTCCCTGGGGTTTTTTGAAGGGCAGTTTTCTAAAAATTCCTATCCTAGAGAAAATTCACATTTCTGACTCTTGTTTCATGTTTAGAATAAATAAAAATATGAGAATTTGAGATTTTTCCCAAAATGATCATTTGATTCATGTTTAGCTGCACAATTTTTGTTCTCTTAGAGAAACTGAAGCACTCTACAGTGACTCTTGAGGTTGCCACTGGCTTTGTTTGAACTGGGGGCTCCCTTTGCTTCTGGCTGCCACACCAAAGCCAGGCTGAGCACCGTACCAGCGTGCTAGGTGTTCTGACCATACACTGTCACTTACTGCAAGGCAGTCCTTGCAGGCTAGCTCAAGCATTTCTGCAGGATTCTGTGTTGTACCTTGTCAGGTCTGGTCAAAGAGGCTAACTATGATATGGCTGCTTTCTAATACTGACTTTTTTTGGTGAAGTGGAGGGCAACTGTGTTGAGAAGGAAAGCAGTGGCAGTAGTAAGGATGCTTCAGTCTTCCGCTTAGTTGTCATGGGTATGTAGTCATACAGATGGAAAGCTTTGGCTTGGCCATCCTATTTTATTTCCATGGCAAAGGAGTGTACGAAGTTCTTTGCTCTTTGGAGAAAGCACTAGTGAAAAATAATTGTGAAGCCTTCTCAAATGACACACCATATATGTGGCCAAGGTCTTCTAGAATTGAGTAATATAATTTTGTAACTTGTAGTGAAAAAAACGTTGCCTTAATATGTACACTCTATTGGGAGAATATGCTGCTGAAACAGCTACTGCTGCAAGCAAAGTGAAATTTTCATGTAAACATCTTCAAATATTTTTATGACCCATCAGATTGAGTTTTATAAGTCAATGTATGAGTGAATGCACAAAGTTTCCCTCTTGTTTGCATATCCTGCCTCTACTGAGTTTTAAATGTTCATGCTATGTGGACAAAATCCAACTCTACATCTGTTTAGGCATATGTAGGCAGCTTCATCTCCAACATTTTTTTTTCATGTCTATTAGAGCTCTATAGCTTTGTGAAAATGAACTCACAAGTCTTTAGCTAGCTTTCCTGTATCCTAATTCTGATTGTTAATTTCCCATACAGACTCGGGATCCTCTGACTTCTTGCCATTTCGTGTTCAAATAGGACAGAAGAAAACCTAGACCCATCCCCCCACTAGCCAAGCAGATATACACAACCCTTTTCCACCAGTGATGGCCCAGGTGGTAATTATGCCCATGCACCTCTGAGCACAGTGGTGTGATTTTTCAACCTGTGGATCTAAGACTTCAATTCACAGAACAAAGCCACACCCTGTAAAAAAAAATCCTGGTAGGAAAGTGCACTCATAAGAGCTATTGTGAATCATAGGTTGGCATTAATGAGCCTGCTAGTTCTCTACCAGCTTCACTAGCTTCTCAGGGGATCCTGTATAAATCCCACAGGCTTCTCACAGGACAGTATTTCCTTCAGTGCGATTTTAGCATTTAGCCTACAAAATCTATTGATCTGTCTATCCCAAGTGTCTGTCCAGGGGTCTTATCTCTCTACAGTTTGAACTGATGCTGTAACACAAGATTTTACCCTCATTTCTTTTACCTCTGGTATGGATAGAATGGAGCTATTACACAACGGCAGGACTTGCGCACCAATTTGATTATTTCTGTTACTGATTAGGGAAGAAAAGCAGTGCAGGAAATAGAAAACGTTTTTTGTTTTAAAATATTTCTGTGATGCAGCATTTGACAAGTGACAGAGCATTACAGCCTTCATGATGGAAAATAGAGATTTAGCAGCCTCAAAAAATTTGTGGCAACAAGATGATTTTGATCAAGATGTTTGAAAAATGATCATTGTGTTTCATTTTTATAAGGTTGAAGTGCTTTCCTGGGATATAAAGGGCTCGCCTAAAAGGAAGCACGTTCTCCTAAAAGGAAGCACTGGGACTATATCCTAAAAAGTTACTTTGATATAGTTAGATATTTTCATTTGTTGGATTTTTTGCTTTGCCTGAAATTTTGACTGTTCTGATGTGGGACTTTCCTGAGGAATTAAAGCTGCGCCTTTGATCTGCTCCAATGATACAAGTTGTGATTCACAGGGGCACTGATGGCAATAAACAAAGTAATTCCCTTTCCTGTGCATTGGAAGAAGCTTTACCATTGCACTGGCTTTTCAAATGCACTTATTCTCTGTGTGTGTACATATACATTTCACATGTTACTGTGTCTCTGACTTGATTCTGCACGTTCGTAACAGTCTGCTGCTACTAATGACTCCCTGCGCTGTGTTAGCAATACCTGCCAAGTAATTCAAGATCCTTCCCCTGTGAGCAGATATACCTAAGACTGCAGGCTATAATAAGACCTGTTTTATTAAGCTGAAATATAAATATGTGTTTGTGTGGCCTATTCCAGTCCATTGGCAACTGGGGGAGCAAGAGCACTAAATGGGGGCAGTGAAAACAGAGTTCTTTGAGAGACAACAGTTTAGACATCTCTCCCTTGTTATGTATATTGTTATTGAGGGGCTGGTTGCAAATTTTGTGACTAGTAGTCTCACTTGATATTTCTAAGCATAATGAACACTATGACAGATGCAAATAGCATTGCATTAACACAACTTTCAAGTTCATATTGAAAGGGAACAAGGTCCTCAGTACATCATAGCTCTTGCTAGGCTGTGTGCTGTTAAACCTCATTTGAGACCTTGCATATACCAAAGAGCTTAGAGCCCAGAGGGATGAAAAGGATTTCTATCTTCATATTTACAAATGAGAAACTGAGGCAAATGAGTCATGAAATGCCATGTACAGATTCCATGGAGACGTTGCAATAGAGCTGGAAAATGTATTGTCATAGAGTATTATTGTTGGTAGAATAATTTTTAGCATTGCAAGAGGTTTAGGTTGTATAGGTGGTCAGAGCCATGTGTTTCTGTGGAGGCTACTGGTTACTGTTAGGCTTGTGCTTGCGTTACAGGTAGAGAATGCCAGTATAAGGATTGGTATGAGAGTTAGAGATGATGATTGGGTTTTGATTGGCCAGATTGGTAGGGCAATGTATATGGACAACATTATCCTGCCTAAGCATAGTAGGGTAGAGATTAAGTGGGTTTGGTGGAAGGCTAGCCCTAAATTACTTAGGGTGAAAGCTGAGTAGAAGTTTAGGTGTAAGAGGGACATATAGTCATAGGATAGGCTATAATTTGTTGAGTTTAATTCAACTGTCTTGCTTAGACTTTCTTATTCTGCTCATTCTAACACTCCTTGCATTTATTTACAGATTAGGCCTAGGGTTAGTAAGAGAATGATGGTAAACATCTCTCCCTGTCAAAGAGATGTGTTACTTCCCTGACCTTACTGCTATCAAAACCTTACATGAGGAGGGTAGCACCTTTCAAGAGTGGGATGCCAGGCTCTATTTGTTTTTCTCAAAATAAATTTCTCCATGCCAATAAAAGCTCATCAGTAATCAGGAAATATTGTTTTCCAAAGGGACAAGATGCAGGTCACAGTGCTACATGTCGGCATGGTGGAGCCAGTGCTGGGGACAGTGTATGAGAGGAGAGGGTGGGCAGGTGGCAGCTCCAGCCCTTTTCAGAGCCCCTTTTTGGTACTAAGAATCCCCTGTGCCATCACCACTGAGCACTGGTCAAAACTCACCTGCCTGCTATTTCCGGTGCTGCTCACCCCTATTTTAAGCCATGCTATGACTGCTAGCAAGCAGGGGAATGGTTATATTCCCAGTATTGCTTGAATTAAGCACAGCTAATGATCTCCCTGAAAAAATTACAAAAGCAGACTTAAGTTGAATTTACCACAGGAAGAAATAAGAATAAATGCAAGCGGAACAGAAATGAAAAATGTGCAAGAAATAAAGTAATAACAATTACATGAAATGACAAAAATCCCAGGTTTAGCTGAAGGAAACCTGATCAGAAACAACATTTGAGTGTTGGCCATAATCTTATCAACATGCAGACCCTAATGCTGGCACCAACCCCATAGTGTGGCCGAACCTTGCTGGACACAGGCTACAGCTTGGCCAGAGCAGCTTCTCTGCTGGTAATAAAATGCTCTACAAAGTAATTCAGTAATTATGACTTAATTTGTGATTTTGCAAAAATTGCTATTCTCTTCTGGGTTTGAAACTAACTTGAGAGGGTTAAGCTGCGTGTTGGTAAAGCCACTTCTCTGGCAAAGCCATAGCTATGAAGGAAAACAGAAGTAGGAAATAATGAGGCAAATTCTGTGTAAAGCAGGAGAATTCTCCAGGTGCATTTGTAAGAGCATGTTTTATTAGACATGATTATTTTCTGTGCTGTTTATTCAATCGCAGCATCATCTCCATCCTCCTTGTCCTGCTACTTCAAATCATGTTCAATAGAAATAGATACATGTTTATTCCCATATTTATACCTGGACCCAAAAAGTAAGTTTTATGTCATCTGTGTCGATTTGCTGTTGTTCAATGTATTATACTAAAATTCAGATTCAGCAAACGCTCACTGTACCAACTCTAACAAATAGTAGTTTTGTTCAGTCATATATCTGTCATTCATGCTGACCCAGCCATGTGCTCTGCTGTCTGGCATAGTGGCATCTATGGCCTCTGCTACAGACCTTACCAGAGAATGCAACCTCTCCTCTTTTTGGTTTCCTTACATCTACTGCTTCCTTCTTTCTTCTGGATTCTGTGCCTGTTTTGAACATCTGGGTGGAATCCTTTCTTCTATGGTTCTGCTTCCTTATGGGACCCATTGGTCTTCTCCATCTTTCCACAAGTTACTCTTAATTTCTCAGTTCCTCTTACCTTTTTCATATTCTTTTAGCACTCACCTATTCATGTATGCTCCACCTCTACCCTTTTCACACAAACATGTATAAAGGATTATGCACAGTACTTGACCCACAACATCTTTGTTTAGCTTGAATTCAACAGTTCTTCCTAACAAAAGCAATCTCAAAACATTTACTGGTTTTTTCACACTGATTTTTTTCTCATGTTCTCTTGCCAAGATACATCTTCTTGACTCCCTCTATTTCTTTACACCTCTCTCCTATCAAATTAGTGCATCTTTCCCCCTTGAGATTACCAGTTTCTCTGTGTCCACTCATTCTGCCTGAGCTCTGGTTACTGATGAAAGCTACAAGTAAACTGTGCTGGACTACAGGACATTTATTTTATCAGACACACAGATTGTGTTCCTTTGCATGTTATACTTAAAAATGTAACCCCATTCTACTTAAGAGGTCTTTAGACACTGTGCCAAATAATGATTCCATTACATTACAATTACACATCCACACTTTGAAAAAAAATGCTGCCTCTGTTGTGACACTGTTTTCATCCACTCTAATGGTTTTTATTCCCTAGGAAAGTAAAAGATCAGAATGCTTCTATTAACCTTGTTCTCCTAAATGTGTGAGTAGTTAAATTTTAGGTCATTCTATTGATTCACAAGGCAGTAAGTAAATCCCATGGTTGGTAAGTATCTGCCAGTTGACTAGGCTTTATCCAATTCCATCTTGTGCCTGTAGCAGCATAATATTTCCATTGCAGTAAGCTTATGGGTGCAAATGATCACATCTGCATCTTGATTTATTCCTTCCTAGTTGGAAATATGCAGTGTCAAGTATTCAGTGAATTCTGCTAGGTCCTAATGAGGATTCAGTGTAACAGGATTTTCTCCAGCTTCAGTTCTTGTAGAAAAGTTTTTCTGCATATCTGTCTTTTCAAATCAAAAAAGATACAGTGTGCTGGTATATAGTATATTTTAGTTTCAATAAAAGTTCAGACTACACTAAAGAAAAAGAGAACTGTGTCCTACCACTTGTAACACTGTGGTATTGACAAGAGGTAGAAATAGATGGTTGGGCAACTGAGGACTAACTCCTGGGTCTGACTGAGAAGATGGGAAGAGAGGTTTTTAAGGCCTGTTAACTCTCTTGAACCATAAGATCAGTGAAAAATAAAGACTCAGTAGCAGAATTTAGGGCTCAAAAAAGCTACCCTGAATTGCTCAACATACCACAGCCTGCACATGTAGGTGGTTTGTTAGTCTAGCATTACTAGAACATACTGGTTTCTTTTCTAAATCTTTTCTTTTCTGACTTGGAGAGGAAATGGATAGTACGCTTTATTATGGCATTGAAAGACTCTGCCTAGATTGATAGGAATCACAGCAGCTGTCATGGATAACAGTGATATTTTGTGATGGTAGAGTGTCTGTCCCTGACTGCATTATTCAGTCATCCAGGAGTTTGTCAGTCCAGGTGTTTCACAACTGGTCCTGCTGCTTGTTTAAGAGTGAGGTGCCAAGAGATGCAGTTGCTGTTATGAAAAGATATCCACTCGTAGATGAGCTAAAATCAGATTGCCACTGATTTAAAATTCTGATATCACTGCCCATCATACTAAAATGTGATAATAGTTCCTGTAAAGTTAGTAATCCTCCTGCTTATGCAGTGTTATGTAGTAATACTCCTGACCAGTGTTAAGCACAGAGATTTGGTTATTATGTAGAAGACTTATAATAAAAAATATGACTGCAAAAGCAAAGCAGTCAGTTGAAATTGGTCTATAATTAAATGCTTAGAAAATTCTGTGCTTAGCTCATTTTAAAATCAAGTGCTTCTCTGTAGCAATTTCCTTTCTTTAATTACAATTTCCTGTCTAGTTTGACATTTACAATGCAATCTTGGGGGACATGTTTGTGATTTATTATTCTTGCTCCTATCAGGATATCACTCAGCAGAAATGAGTTTATAAAACAAGAGCTCAAATTATTATGGCCTTTGACCAATAAAGCTGGCTCATAATTTCAGGCCTGAGAAAAGATTAACATTTTCGACAATCAAATGCAGAATTACCAGTGGGGGACAATTTTGAAAACTATTTCAATTTTCTGAAACATTGTACATTTTTAATAAGGAATATATAACTGGTTATACATTGCAGCACAGGCTTACGAGTAAAAAGAGCAACAGTGTATTGTAAAACAAACCTGAAAGGAAGACTTTAACATCTAACATTGTTTAGCCTCTTCTGAATGAAATTGAAACTGCTAAATCAACATTACTTGAAAATTACCTAATGGAAGAGATATAAAAGCTCAGATAAGTTCACAGCAATGCACTCTCCCTTTTCTTTAGCATTCCTAACTCCACTGGCTAATTCATCCAGAGGAGCAGGGGGAAAATTTTCTGCTTGTTTCTTTTATTTTCAAGTCTTACTGAACAAATTGTCTTCTTGGTTCTCATTTTTCTGTTGGGGTCTCTCATTTAGAGAAACAGATGCCCCTGCTAAACTGCATATTACATTATCTCTTCTGCTGTCACTGATTTTCCAATGACTTTCTTTGTCCTCGATTCAGGAAAATGTCATTGTTCAGGACAACACAGAAGTCAAAATGAATTCTCCATGACTTATGCACATGTTTGAAATTAAATGTGAACTTGTCTGTAACACAAAATAGGCATCCTGCCTTGTTCTTTGTGAAGAGTGGGTTCTTGAAATCTCTATACAAAGTGGTAGGTGTGTGTCTAGTGTTAATTTGACGTAACGTCAAAATGGCTGGCCTATAAAATTGTACTGAAGGGGAGAGAAATGGTATTGGCAGGGAAGAAAATCTGTATCTTTGGAGATCTTTAAAACAGCTCGTGTACACATTGCTGGGAGGTGCAAATGCTTAGCACCTCTCAAAGTCAGGCTGCTTTTATTTAGATGCCAGCATATAGAGTTAAGAGCCTATTTTTAAGTG
>JBCJKH010013021.1:0-14123 GCA_039877255.1 Loriculus beryllinus | reverse complement strand
GTGCTGTGAATTAAAATCATTATTTTAAAGTATCTGTCCTCCCTCATGCCCAAAGAGATGAGACAACATGGTATTAGTTACTTCATTTTAGCAAGGCAAAAGTGAGAAAGTGGCATGGCTTTGACTCGAAGCTGTTCCCTGATTAATGACAGGGTCTGAAGACCTGCCACAACATTCCAGCACTTCTGGTCCCCAGCTCAGTTGCCTGCACTGTTGTCCTTAGTTACAAGCACAAAAAATCTCTTTCCTTCCAAAGCGCTCCCAGAGCCTAGTATTTTACTTCAGTCATAGGTTAATGTAAATGCTCAAACATTTCTCTAGGGCTCCTGTCTCTGATTTAATGTAGCATCCAATGTGGGGAGGAAGTAATATGGGAATTGGATACACCCGTGAAGAGGTGGCACTGCTGCCCTGAGTAAGGTCTGTGTGAGACCTTGCAGGAATGAGGGGCTGCCGTCATCCCAGAGACGAGGCCCAAGGCAAGTCCATGGGGCAGTTTAAATATATAGCTCAGAGGTGAAGAGGAAGGATGAATCTGCAGAAGTGCACATACTTGCTTGGAAAAATACCTGAGCAGTTCTCAAAAGTAACATGATGTGTCAATACTTGCTAGAAGGAAGAGGAGGAAAGTTGAGTGAGTAATGAGACTGGCATATCTTTCATCATCCATTGTCAAAACAGATTTGAATTTTTATGGCTGGATATGTTTAATTTTGGACTGTGATTGTTAACAGTGACTAGAGAGCCATTTTCTGCAGGTTCTTCTATTGCTTAATTATTTTTCTTAGGGTTACCTTTGGTAAGGGAAATGTTTATTAAGCTGTCATCTCTGCAGCTTGATCTTAGGGTAGAAAATAACCAAGAAGGCCCCTACTTCTAGTCTGGAAATGCACATGTTACATTACGAACTCAAATATCTTCTAGATATACAAAGTCTTTACGCAATCATCACACTGCAGCATTTAAATAGGAGCTGCACATGCCAGCACACATCCACCAGAATTCTCCATTCAGTCAAAATCTGAGACATAAGAGGTATGTCACCTCCCATGAGACACTGGTGAGGAGGCTAGTACTGGCAGTTTAGTTTTTATTGGCTTTTAAGTTTTTCTAAACTTCCCTAAACCTCTAGAAAAGTTTTCCCTATTGAGTAGGATCCAGTTCTAATTTGGGTTAAATTCCTACATTGAAAGAATTCAATCACCTTTCCAAAATCTTCTCCCTTTTCTTTGTGGATTATGATACTCTTTAATTCTGGGCTGAGCAAACTTTCATGCAGAAAAAAAAATACACTTATGAGACAAGGCTCCTCAGCTGATGTGAGTCAGCCAAGCTTCACTGGTGTCAATGAAATCATGTTAGTTTATACATGCTGATTACTTGGCCCTTAACCTAACGAAATTTTCCCAGAGCTGTGTGTTTTGACTCTGTTAAATCTTTCAATCCACATATGGATAATATATATGTGTTTTACTTATGCACAGATGTGTTAGTCCCTGGACAGAAACAGTCATGTGGGTGCTGGCAAAATTCCTCTGTGCTGAGGTTATTTTTTTAAAAGTCATGCAAGTTACAGTTTCAGGCATAGCCAGTGACAAATACAGCAGCACAACTTTGCTTGGAAGCATATTACAAATAGGGTGAAAGAGGAAAAGCGTTCTGATGAATGATAATTCCCCCTTGGCATCACCTCTGTAGGAAGCCTGCCATAGATAAATGTGTAATAATTCTGTTATCCTTAGCCACAACTGGCAATTCTGTGGTCATAGCAAACTCTCATACTTCACTGCAGCTGTAGGTTTCCTGGTAGACTGAAATAACAAATATTTGTAGGCTTCTCTTCCATTCTTACCAACTACCCCTTATCTACCATCTAAAGTTTCTGCTGCAGGAAAAGAAATGGTACAAGTATCTCGAGCTATCAATTCCTTTTTGGTATCAGTGTTCCCTTGTCTGTCGACAACAAATGTAAAAACAATCTGGTGGGAAAGCAAATGTTCTGCTGTTGTTTAAACCTTAGCCTAGGATGCCTTCAGCAACTGCAATATTATTAGGAGAACAAGGTTTTTAACATGAAGCATTTTAAAAATCCTTTCCTAAATTCTTTATTTATGTACTTATTTGTAAATAGCCTTGTTTCCCAGCATATGAAGCATCCAGCATTCCTCACTGTTTTCACCTGGACCTTTTGATTAGACCTCCTCTCCCAAGTAGTGCTTTATAAATTTATATGGAAGCGCACACTGATCTGAAGAACTTGGGCTTTGTGTTCTTAACAGTGGAACAAGTCATGTTGCCTAGCTTGAGCACAGCATTGACTAATTTTAACTCATGAAAGAGAATCAAAGCATTATCAACCATTACCCTTGGAAAGTGTCTTTTGGGTGTGAGCCCAGATACAGAGATCTTTTCTCCCATAGATCACACATGAAGTGTATCTCATCTGACTCTCCTTAAAATCCATGGGTGTTCTGTCATTAAGTTAACAGTAAGCCCACAGTTTATTATTTGTAAAGTATTTCTTATTTGCTCAACCCAAGCACTGCTTTTGCTGTTTTCTAGATAAGCAGAAAGTTCAGGAGGGAATGTGATTCCAGTCTCCAAAGACTCTTCCATGGGTGTAATTCCAACAGATTCTGATATACACCAGTTAGAGTTCAGAACTAGGCTCCTCATCCTTGCTCCTATGTTTTGAATCTGCTCAGCTATGAATAAGTGCAAGAAAGAGACTGGCGTGCAGCAAACAGCAGCACTATTGGCCTGTGAATTTTTGCACGTTTTGCTATTTCCTAATGTTTGTTTGGATTTCACATACTCCCTAGGCAAAATTAATTGCCTGCACATTTCTGAAAATTTAGTCCAATGACTTCTTTCTCTATTTCCTCGACTGTGTATGCTTTTCACTGCCAAAAATAACTTCAGGAGACAGGTTACATGGAAGCTGGGATTATCCATGGAAAGTAATAGAAGTACTCTCATGCACGAAGAAAGAGCAGGCTGCCGATTGTAATATGTTTAAAGGGTCAACAGAAATCTATAAGTGGTCAAGAAACAAGACAAACATCGGCCACCAGTCTGATGGGAAAAGCAACATCCATTAAGTCCATTAAACTTAACATTGAAATCGATGTTTAAACCACAAGAAGTAATTAGTGTAATTCATATTACAGACCTTTGGATTTTTGAAACAAGGTTTAATTATATTGAAAAATGACAGCTTCATTTTCCCTCCATGGGTAGGTTACTACCATGTTCCCATACTTTTATTAGGACTGGGTGCTGATATCAGGTTTTTAATGACATTAAGCAAAGTAGTGTTTCAGCCATTTGAGGAACAATAAATCAGGTTAGATTCGTTTTGAATGGAGACAACACAGATCAAGTGGCTTTTAAATCATTTTCCTTTATCACTGTGAACTAGAGCTGTTCACTTGAAACAGCAACCCATGGGGGAAAAAAAAATTGTAGAGTGATATTTGGATTCCCTGGCTCCCTTTCCCTGCATGAATGGACAATTCATGAGCTACTGCTAAGCTCCAGAAAGGTATCTCTATAATCCTTTGCCAATACAAACTCCACATAACTTTTACGAGGTCTTTCATTCGCAGTCTCAGATTTGAAGAAAGGTGAAGTGATACTGCATTTTCTGAACTTAAAAACTTTTAGTGTTGACAAGGGTAGTAAATGTGGCCATGAGGATGTACACACAACACGTTAATTTTCAAAGTATTTTCATGCTGATTTTGAGGAAGGTAAAATATTTGTCTTATTTCTATCTTCTTGATGTGCTTCCACGCTCTTGTTTCTTCTTTCTTGAGCCACATTCCTTTGCTGCTTCTGTTTAATTAGGAATTTTTTCTTCATGGGCTATTTTTTTGCAAAGCTATTAGTAAAGCTCCTGGAAAAACCACAATGGCTTCTCTTTCAGCTTCCATTAATGCAAAAATAATTGCTGTTAAAATTAGTACCTCTTGCTTGCAGACTATTCCTTGTTCTACCTTGTATTTGGGGTGGAGGCAGGAGTTTCATACTGGGCAATGGCCATCCTTTCTCATTACACACATGCATAGAAATAGGAATGTAAATGCTCAGCCTCAGTCTGAGTTTATTACTGAGTGTACTGAAACCATACGCATGCCGTGATTCTGTTTCTGCTTACTGCTGAGCATCCCAAAGTGTCTGAGTTACTAAGTGCATGACTGAAAATTGTGAAGAAAACCACAATGGACTGGATAACTACTTGGCTTATCTTGGTGTATGGTCATTCAATTACACTGATAACAAAAGTTAAGTAAATAATACTGAGTTTAAGTAGCTTAAAATTGTTTGAAAATATGGTATGAATTATGGTATGAAAACCTCAGCTTCTCCCCACATCAAGCAAAATAAATTTCAAGAGGTGCAATGTCTTACAGACACTATGAGGCCTTGGATCATATAGCTCCTTTCCTGCTGTGGGGGCACAGATTATTTACCATTGCAGTCATAGTGATATTTACAGGTTTGTCTTCACTCTGGTACAGGTCAAGGATACCCTGGAGCAGCAGGACCCCAGAAGAATGCTCTGTCAGGTCTTTGAAAGAGAAAGATGAAGCTGCCAAGTAAGAATCGAGGAAATATAATAGGTATTACTGCAAAGAAGGGAGATGAGCCATATGCAGGAATGGCACCATCAACAAGCCATAATGATGTTGATGCAAAAGACAAAGGAAAGCAGTGAAACGGTACAAAGGTGGGGAGATGTGGTATGATTTGAATGATGGCACTGTTTTGCCTGCTCTGTGAGTGAAAAACTTGTTTAAACTGGTAGGGAAGCTCTCTACGACTGAACACTACTGAAGCGCTCTGTACCAACAAGTGACTGTTATGAAAACAGTAATCCTCTGTACCACTCAGAAGCATTTTGCTGACTGTGGGAATTATGAATGCCATACAAGATCTCTTCATAGGGCATAGGAAAACATCTGTGTGAAAAGAAAGAAGGAAGGAGAAGATTCCTGGCCTATACAGTGATTCCCAGCATAGATCACTCTTTGGGCATGTTGATACTGCATGGGTAGATGCACACTCATCTTGCCCATGCTATTCACTGAAAAAAGTCTTTCTCGTGAGGGATTATTAGCTCAGACTTTGTGCCAATGCAGTCACATGGCTGTTGTCAGATTGGAGCGTGGGCAGAGCTTGCTCATGGCTGTTTGCAATATGTGGTGTAAACATATCCAAAGAGTAATAGCAGGTGGTAGCAGAGGAGGTGGATAGAAAGGAAGACTTGGAACAAAAGATGTTAAGCTTCATTTGGCGTATGATGAGCCAAATTCATCACTGGTGTAACGCCCTGAAGTCAGTGGAGTTACAATAATAAAATTAGTCCAAAGAGTCATATCCATCCCTGACACTCTGTGCAGTGTCTTTGCTCTGATGAGATATATGTCATGGCAACATCTTGCCTGCTGAATTCACAACATGATGCCCTCAGGGTGAGACGTTGGGAAAAAACTCCCAATGGCACTGGGAAGTCACGAGCTAAGTTTTGAATGTACATTTCAGTCTGAAATCCTGGCAGAGATTTCTTTTCTTCCTGCATACTTGCCCCAAATGGTAACAATATAATGAAATCTTTGGCCACAGATTCAGTGCTCAAAATGGGATTAATTTCTTTCTGTTTGGCTGGTACAAATAACTGCACCATGAAGAGTTCATGCAGTAGCAGAGGGGGTTATTTTGTCTTGGCAATGGTTATGTCTGGAGCGATGGAAGAAACTGAGGTAACATGAATATTGTATTTAGCTTTCTCCATTTACAGAAGAAAAGCTAGTGTTTCATTTGGCACTCTCTACTTATTAAAGTGTTCTTTTGCATTGCTTCCCAGCTTCAGCTGTGCACTTTTAAGCAGGCCAAAACCAATTCCTTTCACCTCACTTCTCCTTCCTAAAAAAAACAAAAAAAAACCCAAAACAAAACAAAACAAAAAAAATCCACAAAAAAAACCCTCCAAGAAACAGCCCCAAAACAGCCCCCCAAAGCCCACAGAAACCCAGAAATACAAACCAAATATCCCCAAGAACAATGTACATTTCTCTCTTCATCATTCATTAAATGCACTCAGAAGTTATATTGGTTAAACTCAGCTGGTTTACGTTTACCTAGTTTGAGTGAGTTCAGTGAAATTGTCCCAATTTACAGTAGCTGAAAACTTGGCCCTCGTTAGTAAACAGTTTAAATAATATAGGATCAGCCACCCTTTAGGACTGTGTCCTAATTTAGCAGCTGAAAGGAGTGGTCTAGAAGGTTGAAATGTTTGGCCATCAGCAGTGGTAAATTGCAAGGACTGAGTGCTCAGGGACTTCTCTGCTAAGCAGCTACAGCTCAGGAGGGCTTTTACACTTTGGGCTACCCAAAAGCACGTTTTTGATGTTGTTGCATGAAAGGCATAAGCTGTTGTCTTTCTCTGCACAGACTTCTTCCCTCTACTTGCCCTATGGTAAAGAAAGGATGTTGCAGATGGTGGCTTTATTGTATGAAACTTTCTCTGGGCTTGACATCCCATACTTTTAGGAACGGAGCTGTGCTTGGCGCCAGCGCTGCCCATGTGTCCCTGGCAAAACATCTGCAAGGCCAGAACCAGAGCTCCTATGGAAATAACGATTATACAGGTACGTACTCTGTGGGTTACTGTCTACTAGTTCTTCAGCCAGTTGTATAGCCTCTGGATGAGGGAGAGGTCTCAAAATCATTTAACCCCTGTAATTTTGTGGAAAAACATGGAGCCAAAGAAAAAAGGAGGCAAAATTCATATGTACTCATACACTGAGACATGGAACAGGAGCAGTACCCCTTCTGCTTGGTAATGGCCTGCTCAGCACCGGCAGGCAAGCAGGTAGATAAATAAGCCAGCTACCCTGTCTGCTGTCTTCTCTCTTAACTGCGAAAGAAGCTAGGGAATCTGGGAAGAGCTGAAGTGCTCTGGGATGCTCCACACATGACCAGGGGAAAGAGCTTGGGTTAATGTAGTGGAGCACATTAAGGACCTATGACAGAAGTCTATAGGAAAGCAGTGTTTGCTTGAGTTTTGTTGTTTGAGCAGCAACTCTATCTGAGGAGGCTAGAGGCCACATACATGGCTGGTCCCAGAGAAATGAAAAAAAAAGCTTTTTATTATAATTTTTGCTTCTACTTATATACTGTCTGCTTACTGGGCAACTCACGCAGGTTACTAGGCTTTGAAAAAGCACTGGGTTCCAACAGAAGATGTAATTTGTAAGTAATATATCAGACAAAAGTAATCACTTTCTGCCACTCTTAAAGTTTTTCTGAGCGGATCAAAATATTTGGTTCTCTGTTGTTTTTTTCTAAAATACTTTAAATATTCTAAAATATTTTGAAAGTTTTTGTTTCCTATGTTTCCTTTTTTTTTTTTTTCATGATTGGGCAGATGAGTTACATGTTTGGATGGACAAAAAAGCAAGTTCATCTAGCTCAGATGTCACCCCTGAATTTCAAATTCCTTTCCCACTAACACCTGCCATACATGAGGCTTCAAAACGCATCTTGCACAATTTATTGTATTTCTGATTTGTATTAGAGTTGTGCAGTGATCGCAGACAAGACAGGGCCCAGTACACTTAATTAAGGTATAAGTCTTAATAGATGCAATCTATTTGAGTTTACAGCTGAGACAGGTAAGAGAGAAGTAGGAAATGAAAGCACAAATGGGTAAAAGGACTTGGTCAAGGTCACATCTGTGTTAGTAAAACTTGATCACTTGAATGTTCATGGCAAGTAAATATGAAAGGAGAGCAGTCAGCCAAAGTAAATTCTCTTTAAAACCTGAATGAGAATAATCAATAGCATTCACCCACACTGTCCCAAATGCCTGAATCAATTTGATAACAAACAATTTGTTCACTTTTTTAGTTATTTGTAAAGAAGTGGCTTGATTGCCAGTATGCCTAATTCCAGACATATGCCAATTCCCTAATGGTAATGGAGCTGCACTATTGCATGCCAAGACTGAGCCAGATACTCAGCTCTTTCCTGCTAGATTTTTCCCAGAAGATCTGCAGTCAAATCCCTGTTTAACGACTATCAGACAAACATATGCACTGCTTTGTGGATCCACTTTCAATTCAGTGTAAACATGTAACAGTAGCTTGGTTCCTGAACCACAGTTGTGGCCCTGTTTCTGAGCACACGCTTTACTTTGCCTGCATATAGCACACATTCAGTGGCACTTGGGTGTTTGCTGGGACTCATTTGCGCTGTGGCATCTCGGACTTCCTCTTCTAGGCAAGAGGTGTGCACCCCTTCCCAGGAGCTGGCTTCATCAGCTGATTGCCTACTGGAGGAGGCTACAAGAGGGCTGAGCTCAGCAGAAACTCTCAGCACAAATTACAGCTTCCTATGGAAACTGTATGGCTGGTGCTTTTGATCTATCAGCTCAGACTCCCTAGGCACAGCAGCTGGGCAGATGTGAGAGGCACAGGAAGTATTTACAGAGGCAAGAGCACAGATTTTCTACTGTACACTGACACAGACATCCTGCAAGTAGGTCTTGCTGTAGCTTTTGGGCTGAAACCTGAAAGATTTGTCTGACAATTGCATGATTCCCTAGCTGACACTGACTTCAGTTCAGTGCAGGTACCTCAGAAACCAGTGGGGGTGATTTGGCACAGTGTATGCAATCTTTCCTTGGTTTTCTTCTTTTTTTTAATGGTTTTTTTTTTTTTTTTTTTTTTCTTTAGCAAATTCTATATATTACCTTCGGGCTAACAGGTGCTGTGCACTTTTTATCATAATTATTTTTTGTTTTACTTCCTATTACTTTAGATTTTATTTACCCAGCAGACAGTGAATTCTGCTTCCAGTTTGGCTGAAGTTTTCAAAATTAACAGTCTATTTCAGTTGGGTTTTTTTTCCCAAAGCAACAAGAAATCGAATGTATCTTGGAGTACTGAGTATTTGTGGGACAAATAGACCTTTCTGCAATTTATCTGTCCTATAGTCTACTAGCTGAATGCTGCAGAAATATCTAGAGAATATAAACCTGATTTCATGATTGTAGATCATGGGGTCGAAAAGATTAGCCAGCAGGTATCTCCCGCACTCAGTTGCTATCTGCAGAAGAGCTGTTCATTAGGTCTTTGCAAATACATATTCCTTTACCCATCTTGCTAGAGTTACATCAAGCCCATAGTATTGTTTTTCTTTCCTCTTTGCATATTAAGTCACTGTACTGAAACTCCTGGGAAAGAGTCCGGTACAGACTGAATAGCAGGAACTTGCTATGCTATGTTTTTGGCTTTTACGGACACCTTTATTAACTGAAAGTTCCAAGACAACTGTTTCTTTGTGTGCTCTGTCTTCTGCTTTGTGCAGGGCATGAATACCCTATTCCTTACATCATTCACTTTCGTAACTACCACTGCTATTGCTGTTTCCTGAAGAAACCATGGAACTGCATTTTGAATATTTACCATGTAATTAAAGGATATAAAATGCAGTCACTATAAGCAGCTTCCCTGTTAAACATGCATGGTCATAAAATATTAAGAGAAGCTAGATCAATCTATTGAAGATACATACAAAAGTGTTTGTTGTAGGTCACAGGAATTTATAAAAGAACTTGTGTTATAGACCCCTGAGCTGTATGACCATGTTATAGTCCTGCAGATACGACAAAATTATGTTCATCAAATTACTGGCACACAACTGAATCTTTACACAGAAGAGTAAAACTTACTGCTAAATAATGCCTAAAAGCAAATATAAAGCACCTTATTTCTTTAAAATGCCATGCTCCCAGGAATTGCAAAAAATCAATATATTATAGCAGCTCATGATCTCATTTAAATGATTCAACACAACAAAATTTCAATGACAGCATTTCATTTTTTTGTGTCTGCTGACTTTTTTTTCTCTCTGAATGGCAGTATTAGGTTTGGATTTTTTTCCTTAGGACCATATTATGAAAGGCAGTCTGTCCTGGGGAAAGAAACATATGGTGCGTTAAGCTATTAGAGATTAACAGAGGCCAAGAAATTAATTAATGCCATGGACTACTATGTAGCTATAGTCTGGGGAGGGGAAAGACCTACGCCATATTGGGCTGGCTAGTCTACCCCCTGGGACTTGTTGGGATTGTTTCCTACCCTTGATGTCTGTGGTTTTGTCTAGCCTATGCTGATTTTTCACAGAACAAAGGTTGTACCTTTCCTGTTAAATTACCTTACACAGGAAGTGTAGAATGGCTTATACTTCCCAGCTATATCAGTTTTTATGTCTGACTAAATGTGATTATTGCTTTGGCCTCCAGAAGATGCTATACTTATTTGCATTTAAGTTAAGCACTGATCATCACCTTCTTATGGTTTCACTGAAGAAAAGAAGGTGGTGGCAGTTAGCAGATAAATCACAAAAGACAAGCTTCATCTGCCTGATCTCTGGTCTTACTTTTGCCCTTAAGAAATAGTGCAATAGTCCAAGTTTATAGCCTTTGTGGATTAGAAAAGCACCCTTGTGTTGTTGAAAAGAGAAAATGTCCATAAACAGTGTTATTGGCAGTTATTACTGTTGTATCACTGAAGACAAGGGCTCATTGTGCTAAGTGCTGTGCAAATGTATTTAAAAGGACTTCCCTGCTATAAACAGCAATATTTATGTTAGAAGTGGAAGATCTTGTTATCCCTATCACCCTATTTGCCATATTTGACGGCTCAAATAGCTGTCAAATAGCTTCTGGAGAGCTAGAAAAGATAGCACGCACAGTCAGATGTTCATATTATGTGGTTAGGCACAACTTCAGAATGTCTGGATTTGTATCTTGCTCTTTTTGGTGGCTTAGGACCACAGGACGCTTATTCAGTAATATCTCGGCTTAAGAAGTGGGAGTCTGGATGAGATATCTGGCTCTAGAGCAGATTTTCTGAGTGCCCTTGGGTGACTCAGTTGCTTGTCTCTGTTTCAGCTCTCTCTCTGCCAGACTGATGTAATATTACATGCTTAATGTAGGTGCTGAGGAAATAAATTAATGGATGTCTGTGAAGCATGCAGATCATTGATATATGGATCGGTACTTCTGAGAGACACCAGCAGAAAGCTGCTTGGGAACAGGGGTTGCCTTGCCAGGTTGAAGAGTAAGAAAACTGTCCAAGAAGCGGACAGTTAAAGGCTTTTTAAAAGGAAGCAGGAGAGAGCCTGGAAAAAATAGTGCTGATATAACAAAAGGCATTCATGACCTATTAAGGAAACTATAAAGAAATCTGAGGTTTGGCTGTTCCCTTCATATTTGGACACTTAGAGCTCTCAAAGAATCTCACCAAAGTCAGGCAGGAAAAGTCTAAAGAAGACCTCCTGAAAGTCACTCAGGCACACAGAAAAATCTATACACATATATCCACATTAAATAAGCCTTGAAAAATGCACACAAACATAATCCAATGAAAAGCTACATTGTAATCCTTCCTGTATGAATTATAGTACGTATACAATAACTGCAATGAATCCTGCAGGGAATGTGAGAATGTAGGTACCTATTCAGATTGGAAGCCATAAAAAAGGAACCTCTAATAACAAGTGGATCCTAACATTTTTTTTGAAATAAGTAAAATAAGAAAGGGAGCGGAGGGAGTGAATTGCATAAGGAGCGGAAAATCCTGAACCCATGCTGGCCCGAAAGAAGTGTCAGAAAGAAAGAGCTCCTTTAAGTAAAAACACTCCCAAATTAGACCTTTGTCTGACCAATTCAATAAGAAAGGAACACGGAATAAGGAAAGTCATTCAAATGTATTCATTAAGTTGCCAGAGAAATGCTTATTAAAGAAACCCTCATTTTGATTCCTTTTTTAGGGAGGAGGGAAAAGGAGAAGGAAGGAAAAGACATTTTTTTAACTTAACATTAATTCTTCAGAGGCATTCTTCCTATTATTCCTTCTATTTTGACTTTCTGCATTTGAAAAATATGTTGTCTTTTAAATAGATTTATTCCTTTCAGCAACATTTGACATCTTTTGTCAGGAGCCCCTTCATTTTTTGAGTTTATTTCTTTAACATGTACATGTTTAAGTGGCTTCCACTGTATTAATTGATGTGTTTGTGTCTGTTCAGAGCAAATGCATTCTCCTCACAGGGATTTTAACAGGCATTTGTTTAAGTGGGTTTTGCTTTTCTGTGTCTATTTCTGCTTGTTTTTCTGGTAGAGAAGGAGACATTACTAACATGCAGCCGACATAATGAGTCCCATTAACTCCCAATTCAGCTTGCTTTTTGACCACCTCTCTTTTAATGACTGTACTTTTCTTGACTGCAAAGTTTGGGGAATAGGAAAACTGTTCGCTCTGCTGGATTTTAATACATGTTTACATCCCTCTTTGCAGAACAGCACTACCTCTCAATTAATGTTACTCTTTGCCTTAAAGGAGCGCTTGGTAATAAATAAATAAATGTGAGCGTGTGTGTGTATTGGAAAAACGTGGTGTGAACCAGAATTTTTACAAAGGCCACTGAGCGTTTTTAGAGACTAAGCGGTATTTGTGTTCTAATATTTTAAAGCTTTTCCATTGATCTTCTGTTAACTGAGAAGCAAGAATTAACCTCAATGACAGTGCTAGTAGCTCTGCAGTCTATTTTGGCCTGTTCTTTAAGTAAAAAGAGCAACCTAGATGAGAATTTTGTGCTCCACTGGATATTGAAAGATGAGGCAATAAACTGCTAAACTTGAGTAATCACACACTCCCAGAGGAATGCCTCAAATGGGGTTGGTCAAAAACCTTGAAATTCTAGCCTTCTGCACACTGCCTGGGCTTTAACATTTGATGAGAGTCATTATAGTGGGGGACTGAATACAAGTGTCTTCTGATTACAGACCTTCCATTAAAAGTTCCCACCAGTGTGCCTTTCCATAGAGAAGCGTCAATGGGATTAAAATCTCAATTCACCCCAGTCAATTCTCCAGTAACACGATTTCATTAGAGGCAGGCAGGGAGGAAAATGGACTAGAAAGCACTGAAACAGCTGGTGTATAAATTATAAAGTGTACTTTCTACTAAGTGAACACACCTTCCGCTCAGCCACATTACTAATTAATGTGTAGGGTAGCCGATTTTATGTAAATTGTATTCTTCCTCTCTCCTGTGCTTTGGTTAACAACAGGTTCTTCTAAATCTTGGAAAAAGAAAGATTATGCAAAGCTATCATCATATGAAAATAACGTATTAACATACTGCCTGTGAACTGTATCCAATCAGTTCCTTTTCACTGGCGTGTGTACAAAACAATTAAAATCAAATTTATATTGCACTTCTTTAATATATTCTGGCATTAATATAATCAACGAACAAGTGTTAAAAAGTCTTACAGGCCTATTCTGGTTTAAAATGATATGTTTGTTCTCAGGGTTGGTGGATATTTTCAGCTTCTTTAAAAGGACACTGAAAAGTTCTAACCATACCAACATGACTCCGGCAGCCATCAGTTCATGTGGAGTCTGCCTCATTTTAATGACAGCCTGTTGTGTTAATTTTTTCATGTGGTGTCTTTACTCCCAGACTCTATCAGCTGTTCTCCATGTTACCTGCAGCATATTTGTTTTTAATTATTGGATGTTGCTGAATAATGGCTCATAACGGGTACGAGACCAATGAATTACCTGGATGACCCACAGGCTGGATGTGCTGCCAGCTGTTCTGGTGTCAGGCAGACACACTCACCTGCACACCCAGGACTGGGCTCTGTTTGTGTGCCTACTGAGCCCCAGTATTTCACCCAGAGACCAAAAGATGGCTCATATGCCATCCGTATATCCTTATTTTCCACATTTCATGTTCTGAGGCTACATTTCCCTGTCTGTTTTCCTTGCCACTTTTAGCGTACTCTCATTAAGATCAGATGAGAAGAACTGAGATATTTTGTTACTGCTCTCAGTGGAGCAGACTAGAAGATCTCAGAAACCAGCAAATTGGTGGGAGTAACATTTTTTTGTCAATCACAGGTCTGGAATGACTATCAAGAAGTTGTTTATTCTGTCCTTAACCATATCTGCATCTCCCCAGGATCAGTCTCCTTTCAAGCACCTCCACATTCCTTTCAAAGTGACAAAGTACAGAAAACCTCTTGTCCCTGAGAGTGAT
>JBCJKH010013019.1:8046-19538 GCA_039877255.1 Loriculus beryllinus | reverse complement strand
TTAACACAAATATTCTGAGGACTCAAAACCTAACTTTTTAAAACCAAACTTGTTAGGTCATATTCAATTAATTCCATTCAGTTTTCCATTGTTTCAAGAGCATCAAGTCTCACAGCTCCTGTCTTCCCACACCTGTAGTAGCACTTGGAATCTGGTGCCCTACTTTTGAATTTCTTCAATTAATGTTACAGACTGCTTGCTTCCGTTTTCCTCTGCAGCAAAGGGGTTATGCTTACACCTGGGCACAAGGGGTGTTGAAGTGCCTGCAGAGAAAAAAAGTTATCCATTAATGAGATCTGGAGAAAATGGAGACAGTGAATTTCTGTCATGACAGTTCTGTACCTCAGTGTTTGCAGGGTTTCTAATTTCTGATCTGCAGTCTCTCCCATCCGTGAATTTATCTGTGTGGGAGTAGCAGGTGGCAAATAGAACGCTTAAAGCTGAGAACACCTGGCCAAGTTTTATTATTAAAATTTAATCATTGTATATGGTCGTGGAGTTTTACATAGCCCTGGCCTAGTGAGGTTCCTAGCAGAGCAAGGTGTTCCCTGACAGACCGTATGTTACCATCTTGGGTTTCATGATTGTTGCTAGGTTAAAGAGCACATAAGAGACTATTTTACTGTTTCTGAGTAAATGAGATGCTATTCTGTGTTCAGAAGGCAGTTTCTTTAGCCTTTCCAAAGGAAATGTTTAGTACTGCTATGGCAGTAAACAACAGAAACAGTGATGTACAGGAACAATGTTTCCATTACCATCTTAGCTAATCAGTTGGCTAAAATTCCAGTTGTATAACTAAATTCCAAGCATTAAGAGAGACTTGGGAAAGTATGGGGAGGCCCAGAAAGATACTGATTAAAGAATGAGTGCTTATTTGGCTGCTAACTGCAAAGTGACTCTTCAGTAGCAAGGAGTTCAGTCCTCCAAGAAGAACAAAAATGGTTTGGTAGGAATGTTGTCATTGGAGTTACCTGGATGAATTTTATGTGCTGAAGGGAAGTTTAGCACAGCAACCTACAGATCCTTAAGACATTCCCAGGAGAAAAGGATTAACAAGGGTAGTGCTGACATCTTATAGCTTTTGGCTGTTCTATGTTGATATATGTTAATCACTAAAGAAGCATCCATGAAAAATCAAAGTTTTACTTTTATATAAAACAAGAGACAAATATATAAATATATTAATTTTATAAGTTGTGTAATTATTTATTATTAAGATAGGATATAATAATATATAATTCATATAGCATGTAACACAATGAATTCTAAAGGGTCCGTTATACTGTGCATTTTTGGTTGTCTCGTGCAGATATTTTCCCTCAGGAAAACTGAAAAGCATAAAATTGGAAGCAAAGAAGGTGTGGAGAGTACTCTGTAAAAGGAAGAAGGCTGCTGAACAAATCCTTTTCTTACAGACAATACCGCGTTGCCACAATTTCTTAAATGCTAAGGTGCAGGGGAGCCAAGATTCTTTCTAGCTGTGAACTGAGCCATCTAACAGGATATTGCTGTCTCTTTTAGCTAAAACTTGTATAAGCAATTACAAATATAATAGAAAGTGCTCATTAGTTTGTAGCACTATGTCCTATTTTTCTTTGATTTTTGTAGTGAGGAGAGGGAGCACAGGGCATCCCATCCAGCTGGTGCTGAACAAGTCTTCAGAATATTTTCCCTGAATGTTCAGATGAATAATTTGTTGCTCAGGGTTTGCTTGGGACAGAAACAACACTGTCACAGTCACATCAAAGGAACTTACCCAAGAATCTTTTGCTTCTGTAAAAAAGGCTTCTGATGAAGAGCATCACTGGGGAAACCGGCTTCAGTGCTCAGAGCAAACAACTCATCATGCGAAGGCATGGAGCCTTGTGGTAGTGTTGCTTCATCTCTGATACACACCTCTGCTACAGCTGAGTGTAGTATAGATACAGTGAATAAGCTCACCTTAGTTGGTTGCTGTAATAATTCCCTTGCTGCCATGGTCAGAATTATAGTGTCTGAAGAATTCCTTCCAGATATTCATCAAAATGTTAAGTTTGTTCTTGCCAGTAGCAGCAAATCTGAGTCATACCCCCAGTGTGGCTGAGAAAGAGTTGGTCAGCAGTCTGAAGCCAGAAAGCACACGCTAAAGTCTTGAGCAGTGTGAGAAAAAGGTTGAACAATAGGCAGGAGGATATGAAGTGCCATTCAGTCTCTTGGTCGAACTGGGTAGGGCGTGGCTCATATGACAGAGGAATAGGAAACTGTGGGATTGCCCCTGGATTGTCTGAGGCTTCATTCACAGCTATGTGGCAGCCACAATGGCATATCAGTGTGGAGAGCTGAGGGGCAGCTGCAGTGAATACAGACTAAGACCTGGTGAACTGGCTCTATATTTACCTTGTGAGATGATGTATGGATAGCAAAGAAAAAGGGGAATAAGTGAGGGAGAGGCTGTGGAAGCCTGGCATTGCCAACATGTCTGCATACTAAAAGCACTACAGGGTGAGAACTTATCCATAAATCAATTAAGACTAACTTACATGTAAGTGCCACAGACCCTTGGTACTGTGATTGATAGAAGAAAAACCTTTCCAGAATTTCTTTTTCTTCTCTAGGCAAAATGTTTTCCTAGTCTTTCTTCAGCCCACCTGCTACACTGCCATCCTTGTGTGTCCAGTCCAATGTGATCCAGTCTCTTCCCCACTTCTCTTACCTTTTTTTGCAGTTGTTGTGAATTCAGTTGATTAATAAGGCCCATTTGTGGAGCAAATGTGAATGTCTTGATCTTGAACTCCTCGCATATCTATATTAGTGAGTCATGGAAATAGATGTTGAGTGCTTCAATTAGGCATTCTTCCCTTTCCTACCACCTTCTGCTTCTCTTAAGGTTTTAATCTCTGTGTGTCAGAAAATGCCAGCAGACTGTGGGGATTGCCAGAAACTAGTAATAATTAAAATTCCATGCTATAAAAAGCAGCGTACAGTGTTTGAGCTGAAAGCGTTAGAATACTTTCCAAGAATTCCAGTATATTAAATTCTGCTGTGACATTTGACTTACAGCCTGGTAATTTTTTTTTGCTTCAGCACTATGTAATGACAGTAAGTCTCAGTCTTGTAAATATGCTCCCACACAAATTCTTCGTGACATCACATGTGGGAGTTCACATAATAAGAAAGGAATGTTCCTCTCTCCATGTTTCTTTACAAACCTGTCTTCATCATTTAAACCAATGTCAAATTTTCTTTAAAGACACAATATCTACCTGTCTGAGCTACTAGATCTGGGCTTGGTTACTTTTATTTATGTTCAGAAGTGCTGTATTCTTAATTGACTTTATTGATAAGCAGATTACGAAAGGTTTTCTCTATTTTTTCTTTTTACTACTCAACAACAGGTACTGTACTTGATTGGACTGGCTGATTTTGGATGTTTTAGTGGCAACTGCAGCCTCAGAACTGGCTTAACTAGTTACATAGGGATTCCCCAGCTGGCATGTTGACATAAAAGCAGCACAGCTGCCTTCATCACCAGGCTTTGGATGAGGTTCAGATTACAGAGGTGGAAAGGAGAAAGCAAGACATGCGCTCAGGTCTGTGTCTGTACTTTGTCAGGTCCTGTGAAACTCCGTTAAGGTCCTTACCAGTTTAGTTAGTTTAAGTTGTACTGATCTGTTTCTGAATGATTCTGGAGACTAAATTTCAGGGGCAAAATGGATAATTTAAATCCACTTTCCACATGATCGCTGATGTGTTGACCCTAAACCTATACTGTAGCTATGAATTTATGTGCCCACGGGTCTACAAGCAAAATCTGCATCACTAGACCGAAGTAAGAACAACTCCTTTAGATTTATCACTCATGTACAGGACAAGTAATCTACTCCTTTTTAATGATCTGTGTTTGGTTAACGAGCACTTCTTTTATATTTATAAAAAAGTTTTGATACTTTTGATATTAGCTTCGCAAAAGGAGAGCTGTGTTGAAATGAAGACATTCCAGGTGGTTAGTGATTCCCTTGCAATGCTGTAGCTTCATCAGAGATTTTATTTCCCTCTGAAACGGCCTGCCTTGCTCACAGAACCCAAGCTCCAGCCAAACTGGAACTGTTTGGCACTCACACACGAGCATGTTTCTAGAACAAGATCAAATAATCTGATGTCTGACTGTTCTCTTGCGCTAAGGCATAATGGAGCTGTGTCAGATTTATTAAAGGGAAAATATTACCAATTTGTATTTTAATTGTAATTTGATTATTATTCAGCATCTTAGTTGTGTAAGACGCATTCAGTTTCTGTGTTGCAGTTGTTCTGTCTGTTCCATCTGCACTCTGAAGCAGTTTTTTTATGGTTGCTCAGAAAAATGTTTAAATAAGTTCCTTCTGATAAGAGAACAGTTGCTGCTTCTGAGATGGATCTGGGATATTCACTCAGCTGTAGCTGGGAGGAGTGGGGGGCACGGCTGTTGCCTCTGTGTGCCTAGGATGCCTACGCCTGAAACATTAGTACCTGAATTTCTTTGTTAAAAAAAAAGTAAAATGAAGCTTTGCATTGAAATTAAGGATGTTGGTAAGCAAGCAGAGAATGTATAAAGAAAATAGATATTCATGTTTGCAGAATGTTTAGTTCTGGTTGGAATGAGTTGGGTTTTTTTCCTTTTTTTGTTATTTTTTCTTGTGGAGAATTCTGTACAACATATTGAATACTTTGAGGTTAAAAGGTGGTGGGATCTAATTCTTTACCCTATATTCTTTTAGCATCAAAAGCCATACAGTTTTCTTTGTTTTCCTTGATATTTTTCAACCCATGTCTCCTAATACTGCTGTCTTTAAAAAAAAGTTGCTTTAGTCTTCTCATAAGACAAAAATAAATTGTATATCTGATTAGCCCAATAGAAGGAGAATGAGAATGGAAAGCAAAGACAGAAGGGTCATTCTCAGCAATTAGACACCTCTTTCTCCAGTAACAAAGTAATTGCCAATTATACAAGTGAATTCAGATCAATTATAACAGTATTTTCAGAGCTGTGACCACGCAACAAAAACAACCTTTTATTTTCTGTGGACATGTCCTTTGTAAATCTGTTGTATTTAAATAATCATATTAAATGGAAGCTCTGACATTTTTGTGTCAGCTAGCATCAGTATTTGTTCTGCTTTTCTGCATTTTCCGGATGCATATATGCTGTCTATAAAATTAGAACAGGAAGACATGCTAATGTTTCTTTTTTTGTATCGTCTGTTCAGCTTTGAATACTTCACACCACACTATAAGGTGCTGTGACATATCAATTACTTATAAATGACTTATGTGGTTCTGGTATTACAGTAAGAGTCACGTGGAAAATGCCATGACCATCTGCAAAGTGGAAATCTGGAAACACTGTGTTACTATATACAGCATCCATTCATTCTGTATGGCACTGAAATAATTCTGAAGAATAGTACTATTTGGCTATAAAATGATTGAGGCTGATGATACAAACAGGTTTTAAGAGTTCCTGAAAGTATCTGTACAGTACCATATCGATATTTTACATAAGCTGTTTCAGATGTAGAATGCTAAAAATATTAGTCGTATTCTAAGGAAAATAACAGGGTAGTCACAGACAAAGCAGAAGTTGCAGTGGACTGGGCAGAACTTGAATTTTTTCTATGACCACAGCATCATCACAAGTAGCAGACATGCAGGAGGATGTGGAAGCCTGGCATTCACAATACAGTGCCCTGTTGCCACGTTGGTCCTCCAGCACTTTTCCAGTGTCTTGGCTTCAGTGCAAGTTTAGCTTACAGTTTTGTTTTTCAGGTTAGGAGTGTTATTTTCATAGCCCTTTCTGCTTCTGACAGTCAAAGAAATACACTGTCATATGGAGGGATAAGGGTTGATTCTTTTTTTCACTTAACTTGGAGTATTTTCCTCTCATCTTCCTGTGTGCTGCAGTGACATGAAGAATTGCAGAGTATTTGCAAGACTCCAAGAGAGAAACACTTGGTGCCGTGTTTTTCTCACTCCAGCTCCCATGGTAGGAGGTCCACTGAGGACATGATGAAGTATGCTTGTAGCATTGTGCTGATTTACACAAGGAACTGTTGTAACCCTAGGCATGTACAGTGTTCAGGCAATATAGATATGACTTAAAGTAATTTTTGCCTTCCTCTGGGCTGCACCTTCCAGAAGAAATGAAGTACAGTATCTGCCCAAGGAAATAAGGACAGATGAGAACTTAATTTTAGTTATTCAGGGTCACCTGGTGAGCAGGGGACTGAAATGAAAGGTCAGCTTAGAAATTCTTTGATTGTACTCCTGCATTTGGTGACTAATCTCGATTGATTCTTCTACAGAGCTACTGTAATGCTCTTCCTTGTTATTACATTGCATAAATAACCAGCTGTTAACTTCTTTAAAAGACAACTGAAAACGAGGTACATAGCATCCTGATAATTTCTTCCTTTGAGATAATTGCTGTGGTTGCTGTGCTTCTACAAGCCAGGAAGAGGCATAGATGGAAGGCCTCACACAGATCAGCGTGAGGGAAGATACACATTTATAGGGCAGTGTGGTAACTCCATGACTCTTAACTAGGTTTGATGAGGATCTTACTATGTGTAAGGTGCTAGTAGCAGTGTGTAAGGAATAACAGAAACTATTCCTCTGGAAAAGCACAGGGACCTCTGATTTAGAATAGAATTTATTTTTAAATGGGGGCATTTCCAAAATATCTTTGTTTTGCTCTGGGATTATTGCCAAAAATATGTTTTTGTAACATTTTGTAATTGTTATCTGCATCCTTAGATAACATTATTTTTGTTGTTGCTCAAAAGTGTTAGAATAAGAAGCAGAAAGAAGGAGGTATAAACTCTTACCAAAAGTGCAGGCAGTTACCTAGCAAGACAAAAGGAAAATGACAGAGAGTGAAAGAAAAGCTGGATTTGAAATGCAGCAAAAATTACTATCTTGCAAAATTATTCCAGCGTGTGAGTTTGCTACAGTGAAGAAATGTGACTAAAATGCTTATCATCATGTTCAGGTGAAGGGAAGTTTACAGACACCGCTTAAAATTAGGAAGTGATTCAGTAGGTTAAAGAGTTTGAGATTGCTGCAGCAGCACAAATGAGACAGCAACTCCTGTCTGGAGATCAGGATAAACGTCAGAGAGAACACAGCTGAAAACAGACAAGTTTTTCAAAGTTGAAAAGTAAAGGGTGTCAATGAAGTATTGTCAAAACATTTCAAATTCTGTCTGAAGATAAATGAGAAAATTGTGAATGTAGCAAGGAAATGTTTACTATAATAAATACCATTTATATAATATATTTATCATAAGATCTTGAAGTGCACTTACGTATTTTAGTTTTACTTTGTAGGTGATTGAACTGTGCAAATTAAATGACTTGAGCAGTTACACAGAATGTCAGTAGCACAGCCAAACTACTGATCAAGAGCCACTACAATCAGCAGTCTAAATGTAAAGATGCTGCAATATGCTTTTCATGTAGGTAGCTGTCATTTCTGTGTAATGAGACCACAAAAAGGCTAGACTGCTGTATTATGATCCCCATGTTAGCTGAGTTCAGAGCATCACGAAGGTATTGCTAAGCATAGGAAACCAATGACAAATGTTTTATCAAGATAGCTTGAAATTTCTTTTTGCATTTTGTCTGCATTTCACAGCATATTTTAAGTGGCATGTCAGAAAGATGTAGGTTCAGTCTTGCCAGCAACAGAAAGCAAAGAAGGAAGCAGCGGTACTTGGCTCCCAGCAACGTTCTCTTGGGAACAAGTCTGAACTGAGGCAGCTTTAGGGCTGTTTAGTTAAATTAGAGTTTTCCTTCAGTGCTCTGCATGATGAGGTTGTTCTTTTAAGGACACCACCATTTTGCAAACGTCTGAAAAAATTAAATACACTCTTAGGAAATAGGCATCTTACTGCATTGCCTAGGTTATAATAGGTATCTATCCCCAGTGCACAAAGAAAATATCTATTGGTACCATATGAAAAGAGAGCAGAAACATTCCATAAAACACTAGAGGAAAACTGTCTTTGTCTGATAAGGGGGTTTTTTGTTTTTTTTTTTTTTTTAAGGCACAAAAGTCTTGGGGATGTAACAGAGAGCCACAAATAACTTAAAAGGAACAAAAGACAGTTGTGGCTGTCCTCATTACTGGGGTTCCGAGACAGAGCTGGAATGCAGCTCTGCGTGTCAGTCCTCTCTGTTGCTCACTATTTCTAGCAATACAGGGGGCTGAGTTTTAGAGATTGTTTACATGATTATTTCAGTTGTTTGAGGCTTTCTCCAGAAAACTCATCTTGTTCCTCTATTTTGTTGTTACTTGCCACTTTTAATACTGTACTGTATTCAGTTTGATCTGTGGATTAAGTTTACCTAGATGAAAGAAAGACCTGGGTATATTCCGGGTCCCAAAATGACTGTTTCCTGCCTTCATTTTATCATTGTTTAAATCACTAGGGAATACAGTCCTAGTCATTATATGTCTGAGATGTGCAGTGGCTTCTTTGTAGTTATTATCATGACACTGAAATGGTTTAATAGTCCTTCCTCCACGTGACTTGTCACAACTGGAAATGGTGGTGATTGCCCTGGATGAGCTGGATAAGAGGATGAAGGATGAACAGATAATCATAGAAATTTTTAAGTTTGGCACTGTGATTTATTGCCTTCCAGTAGTCCCACAGTCCTTCATACTACAATCTTAAATATGGTGTACTGAAGAGGTCAACACATCTCAGAGCAGAGGATGTGGACTGACTTGGAAAGGCTCCAGTATGGAATGGCCACAGCAAAAGGAAGAAAAGTGGTTTAATCATAGGATAACCGTGCTATGGTGACTCACTGATCATATGTGGATTGCTGCCTTTGCATATCCAGAATCCACCAAGAGCTTTAAGTGTGGACAGGCTTTGGCAAGAAACTGAAAAGCCTGCAAATGTTTCTGCAAACAGAGAGTCCTTTTTTCTGCAACTTATCAAAAGCGTTGTCTCCTTGGCTGCCTGATCATGGGGATGGCAGTACTCTGACTGTTTTGCTCAAAGCTGTAAGCAACCTTCAGTGATGTGGATAGTTGGAAAATATGCCAGACTTATGTAGTGGCCCTTAAGGAAAATTACTCACTGGAGCCATTTATACCAGCTTATATTTGCAAGGGGGGTGAGGGGTAAGGGGAAGATATTTTGGTCTAGCATTATGGATCTTAAATCCATAAAAGTAAAAATACTGAAGTTGTTTATGTTTGCATATTGAACGGTGCTTAAAGGAGATAAAATACCAACAATTTGTGGAAAAACCTACGTATAGATAATGTGGAAATAAAAAGACCTGCGGCTTAGTTGGTTATTTTCTCTTTTGGTTCCTGACTCCAGCAGTCATTAAGTTTTGTATGTAAATTATTTTATTTTCACACTTAGCTTTTAAAGACAGGATAAATTCTCTTACAGGTGCATGCTGAGCTGACCTACATTTTGTAACTTCTGCACTGTATCTTCAAGAAAGGAATAAGGGGGGGAAAAAAAGTAAAAGCACAGTTTGCCAAACGGCAGTAATGTTTCCTGTCATACAGTAGAAATGGGGGAAAAGGTATTGTAAATCTTACTGCTATTACTTAAGAAGCTTATAAAAGTGACCTCCACTGGAGGTGGAAAACACTTGAAAAAGCTGGTTAGGGAGGCTGAAAATGTAACATTAATATTCTGTTGTAAAAACAAACCAATACAGAGGTGAAAACGCTGAGAAATTCTAATTTGCACTGAGAAGAAGCTATAATGAGAGGATTGTGGAATAATTCACGTTAGAAGGGACCTAACGAGGGCTTCAATCTCTTCTCAAATTAGGGTTAGCTATGATGCTAGACCAGGTTGCTCAGGGCTGTAGCCAATCTAATCTTGAAAACCTTCCATGGTAGAGATTACACAACTGTAATGCTGAAAGAGAAATTGAGCTCATTATATGGAAGTAATATTTCGTAACATGTAATGTAGCTTTCAAAAAAGCCCAGATTGTCTGCATCTGCAGAAACTCCACACTGTGTAAGAAAGTGGCAACAGGTGGCCTTTTTGTTAAGAACAATCTGTCAAATTCCCATGCTTTGCCAGTACTTAATAAGCTATAATAAGCTACCTTGCTGAAGTGACAAACAACTTAAGACTCTAAGTCAGGAGAGAAAAAATGAAGTTAAATTATTAGCAAATGAATGTGCAATTTGCATGAGGTTTAAATTTTGACTTTAAAATTTTAAATGTTTAATTTTAACTTTAAAAATTAAGAGGCTTAATTCTTTTTTGATTACAGTTTTACAGTAGTACCATGTATTTACCAACAGTTAATTTCTAAAGCACTTAATAAAATTCTTCAAATTATTTGGACCCCAGTGATGTTTTTCTGTTGTAGGGAGACATGATTAACCCAAGATCACTGAGGTGGGTAGTAAAACCTGGGTGTCTGTGCTGTTTGTGTCTCAAGGGTCCTCCTCCACAAGCAGGAGGTTACAACAGTACGGTCATACAAGAGAATTCTGTGTGAACAATCAATACTGTCTTCTAAAAAGGTCCCACAAAATTCTTGAAAAAGGGATGTTGAGAAGCAGTATGCTTCATGCTGTGTATTTACACTTTTCTTTTTCTACAGATACATAGTACAGAAAAAATTAAGAGCCTAGTAAATTATCTTCATATGAAGAAACCCAAAAAGTAGAAAGGAAAATTAAAAAGTCTGGATTTGAGGGCATTTACAGAGCTGGAGGGATGTGAGTCTGGTGCAGTCAGAATTTAACATCTGTATCCTGCTGCTGCTAAAATACGGGTGGAGTCACAGTTGTTTGCCCTTTCGTTGAAAAGTGGAGGTTAATAAACATCCCTGATAATAGAAGCAGGTATGATTTAATCACAGCTGTTACCACAGACAGGACTGTGCCAGTTATGTTTGTATTGCATTTATATTTACAGGAACAAGTTTGTTCAGAAGAAAATTATCTGTCTGTGAATCTGTGCTTACATCAAAGTATGTCTATCAAATACTTCTTCCATACAGCAGAGAATGGGAATGGAAAGATAACACCACAAATTACATATTGTTTAAATATTGAAATAAGTGTTAAAAATAGAAAAACAAATGGTCAGTTTCTGGAGCATCTTATTGTTAAATACATTTCATAATCCGTACTAACTTCCTTAGAGAGGGTAAAGGGCAGAGGACTGTTTCCACAATAACTATCAGATTGCTTATGAAGGTTACTACAATATTTGTCTTGCCCATTCCATGCTTTGCTGTGCAGTCAGAAATAGATTTCTGTGTTTTCAAGAGCTCTTCAAGCATAATTAGGGGCTCAAAACCATATGAAGTCTCAGCTGGTGGCCTAGCAATTTGTTTTCATGCTGCAAGTCATTCAGGACTTTTATATGTGTAACTTTTTGATGGAGTAAGGGGATAGTTTCAATCCAAATACTCTATTATACATCAATTTTTATGCAAGATACAATGCACTCAGTATCCAGCTATGAGCCA
>JBCJKH010013018.1:19273-34916 GCA_039877255.1 Loriculus beryllinus | reverse complement strand
CAAAGAGGATGAGAAACATAATAAATGATAATGTACCTCTATAATTTCATTCCTTATTATTTGCCTTTCCTAATGTTTTTAGTGTACATTGAGAGGTGAGTCCTGTCCTTCCTCATTCTTTTTAGTCTCCTTAAAGCACTGCTGTGATTTTCCAGTAAACTTTATTATTATTAACCTGCTAAGGGGGCAAGGCCTCACTGTACTAGACTTTTATTACAAACCCAGAACAGTAAAATAAGCTTTGACTGCAAGTACATTCTGATATCCTGTGGTTCTACTCATATATACCATATTCCCTAGGAGGTGATTCTGTGATTCAGTTTAATTCATTGGAAAACATTATGGTGTTCTGGCCACATCTGCTATTCCTTAGCACACAGATGTTCCCTATTAAGGACAGTGCATCTTTTAGCCCCTTCCAAAACATGACTCCCTTAAACACGATGCTATACTGCTTTCCTGAGTTTCAACTTCGATTTGAATGCGTTGTTCTCAGGGGTGTGACTTGGTGGGCCAGACTGATTATTAGGGAGCATCAGGACAACCAAAAAGCGACAGCAAGGGGGACAGCAATGGAAACAGCGTTCTTGCAAAAGAACTGCATTTTCTTTAGTACTTGCCAGAGTAGCTAGTCTAATTTATGGGAACACAATAAGGCATTGCATATGTCTTTCATTGAGTTCAGTAATTAGAGTCACAAAAATCTGTCACCCTTCAGCTGCTGTAACTTGGACCTTCCGGCTTTCGAGTTCTATGTTTATGGTTTCCTTTCTGCATGAACTTAATAATTAACAGGACTTAAACTGCCTAATTTGGAAGCTGGTAATGCTGGCAAAGTTCCTCATATACCTTGCTAATTGTATACCTGATACAGAAGGCTTGGCCACCCTGAAAATAAAACCAGGCCTTTACAATCTGTGAGTGATTTAAATCAGGCTAAACCCCATTGCTTTTACACACTCTCAGGTTACATTTACATTCACAAGTATTTGCACAGCCCTGTATTTGTACAGTATACCATAGGCCGGCACTGCTGCCAAGCGTGGGAGATCAGATATGGTAAATGACTGTTGTCCTTGAGGTCTGATACACCAGAAGAAAAACACAAGCTTGAAGTTACCGAAAACTTCCTGGGAAAGAGGAGAGGAGTTCCCAGAAATCCATGGAGAAGCGAATGCTGCTCAGCTCTGAAATGAGCTTGCCAGAGCTTTCCAAAGGCAGATGAATGTTCTTGACCTGATGAGTGTTTATCAACTGTCTGCTTGGCAGCTTTGCTCCCTTGAAAGTGTTCTTAATCTGCAGAGCTGAGGAGAGGAGGGGTTGCAGTCATCCTTGCAGTGAAAGTTCCCATTCTCCCAGGGCATCTTTATTCAGTTAGGAATGTGTAAAGTGGCATCACTGTGGGGGGTGTTACCTAGAGGGTACAGGGTTACTCAAGGATTACACATTTGGATTGACCTGTCCATGCTCACTAGAAGAGATCACTTTTTTGGAGTATTTTTAGTGCAATTTCTTATAATCAGAACTTCTTTCATGGTGTTTGAAAGTGTCTTTTTACCTGGCAAAGGAGTAATACCACAAAGGCAGACGGATGCTTCAAGCTTTCAGTTAGTCTCAAAAGAGAAAGCAAAGTTGGCTTTGGAACAATTGCAGTGACCCCAACTTGATATCTTAAATAGCAAATACTGATACAAATCATATATGAAATTTTGCTTTCATTTTTTTTCACTTTATACTAGTTATGAGGTAATATAAGGCCTGACTAACTCAAGTGGGAGTCTTAAGGATGCAATAGCTGCAGCTGAGAAAACTGGATCAACAGGTTAAAGCCCTAAATGCATGAAACCCCATATGGCTTTGCAGGAAAGGAAAGTCTGCTTTACAAGAACCATTGTTCCATTGTTTTTGGGGGCAGGAAATGTGGGTTTGTGCTTTGTTAATACAATGCCTCGCTCAAATGGTTCCTGATCCCTGATCCGTGCCTCTTCAGTGCTACAGCAATCAAAAAAGGCATTTTAAGGCTCTGGTGCTGTAAGTTACTCGTCCAAAGCCACAGAGCAAATGATGCCGAGCTAGATTTAGCACACAAGGAATTCCTGTTACCCAGCCTCAGCCTCAGACCATTATTTTGCTTCTCTCTAGCAAATGACCTTGTCTGATGCACTCCAAGACGCACCACGCGGGTCTTGGCATGCCACTGCCAGCACTTCTGCTCCTCTGAGTCACTGTGAAGGCAACTGGACAGCAAGCACCTCCTTCCTTCTAGGTTTGACACTCAGGAGGAAGCCTTTGGAAGTGCAGGGGAAACCCTGGAAGTCATGTGGAGTTGATGGGCAGGCTGCGATGCTTCAGGAGTGGCAGCTAGGAAGGATGTCAGCATAGGGCAGGATTCGATGGAGACTGAGCACCTGAAACAGAGCTGGTAGCATGTTCTTGGGTCTAATGTCTCTTTGTCCTGACAAATATAAAAAGGAATAATTCATTGTTTTGAGTTGCATCAATAGCATGCAGAACAATAATCCCTGCAGGAGACAAGTCATTACATACATTTACTGGTTTCCATCATTTATGAGAATCCAGGAGTATGTCTCTGTGGTATCTGGGCTGACTCCTTAGAGGCATCTCTCACTGCTTCCCCAAATTGGATGAGGAATCTCAGAGGTAGGGTGGTATTTGGATGCACACCCACTGTTCACAGTACATCTTCATGCAAGTGCTTTGCCTTGTGATTGTGTGGGCATGGTATTCTGCCCTTGCATTCCATTCAGTTGGTCTCTTATTCAGAAGAGAGTACTGAATGCAGTGTGTATCCCACCTATCTGACATGATTGCTTCCAGCAAAATCCATGGAGTTATTTGCACAGGATATAGTCCAGTGTTAAGAAAACCTTTCAAGCATAGGAGCAAAAAACATGCCTGCGTGTTTATATTCTGGAATTCATCCATTTTCAGGCACAGACAAAGGGAGTATTAAGGACCATGAGAGAGTCCCGTTACGAGTATAGTGTACAAAGGGTGTGAGGCATAGGACAGGGTAGGATGGAATAGGATAGAAAAGGAAGGGAAATAATCTCAGTCAGGCAAATAGGGTAACCTGTCCAAGGAACTTCTCCAAACCTGCTTGCAGGTACCCATTGAACAGGTTGAGGCCCTCTTGAAGTTCCAGTTTAAGAAGTGAAATTGTTATAAACCCAATGTTCAAGGTGGGCTCAGGCTGCAAATGTGTTACTTCTGAAAACACAAACTGATTGCAAATCATTTCCTCTCCTGTTTCTTTGCCAAGACCTGTTTGCAGGGCTCTGTGCTTCCCCACAAGCAGCCAGTGAAATCTCAGGCCCCTAAACCAAATAGAAGCACTATTCTTAGGGCTTGGCTGGTAAAAGGAAAAGAAAAAGAAAGAAAAGGAAATTATTTTAAAATATTTTGCTTCAAAATTGTCATTTGTGCATTCATGCACATTTTGGTATTAATTTTGGCTGGTTAAGAGTTCTCCTTCTAAAACAACAACTTAACCATTCACCTTTCATATGCAGCTGAACTCAGATCCTGTGTGATCTTAGGGTTTTGTTGCTACTTCCAGGACACACACAGGAGCTCTTCACTTTAAAACTCGGATGTGAGGTACACCTGGGTTGAACACTGACAGTGTAAATCATGCTCGTGGCTTACCCATGAGTACAGCCACACTCTGTACAGTTCTCATCCTGTGTGTGTGCTGAGCTCATCCCAGCAGTGCATCAATTCGTATGACTGGTGTCTCTTCTACTTGTGTTCAGCCCCCGAACCAAAAACATAGGTGGTGGAGCCTCTTGCTCTGCAGAATGGGCACAGAAATGGATGTGGGCCCTCCTTCTGCAAGTATTCAGGCCATCTGTTGAAGTCACGGTGCCTATCCATGTGCTGGCAGTCGAATACACACGTTCATCAGATTGAAGTTTGAACTACTGTGCGAGTATCACTTGAATAAAGGTGGCACATTTCCCGCATGCAATGATAGCAATTCACAGGTTGCAAAATCGAGAACAAAAGGTAAATATTCTGTGGAATGATTGATAAAGGATGAGGAAAAAGAAAATGTGAAAAAAAAGCTGTTACAGTGCAAATAGAACTTCCGTGCTAAAGAAGTTTTAAGTGAGGATTTAAAATGAAAAAGAAATGGAATGAAGTTATAATGCAGTAGTCTGCAGTGCTTTGCTAACCTTGCTTCTTTGTTCTTCCACAAAATGACTGTATTATCACTCAGATATCTCCAACATGTTGATAGACTCATCTGTGAGGCATTCTGCATCCCACTTTTATGGGAGCTGCTGGGCAGCCAGCTGAATGGGAGCTGAGTCATTGCAGCCTGGTTGCAAACACAGTAAGTGTATTTTAGCATCCTTGTGAGGATGGTCTCTGGACTGAATGGGATATAAAAGTTAGATGTGTCTTGATGTGGTCATAGGCTTGTGTTTACGTAAGGAACCGGCTTATATATATTGAATTCTTCAGTAGTGTATCACAGCTCTGGAGACAGTGCCTTTGACGAGGAAAATGGCAGGTGAGATTAGGTTGGTGCAAGTCATCACAGAAGCAGACGTATTGTAAGATACGGACATGAGGACACCTTACACAGGGAAGCTAGTACCTAATCTTGCAGCTTGCCAGTCTCTCTGTGCGTGTCCATATGGGGGAAGTTCCTGGTGACTGCCTGCATCATGGAAAGCAGGACAAGCTGTATTCGATGTTGTGCAAGGTCATGCGTGAGACGTATGGTTACCTCATGTGGGCCTGCTTGTCCCCTCACTGCTCCGTTTGGCTAGTGCCGTTTATTCTGCCTGTGTTTCCACCCACGCTGCAGAGATGATCCCCTCAAACAGTGGTGGGGATGTCACTCAGATGCTTTTAACCATGCTTCTTAGCCCTTCTCCTAGTGCAACCTTTAAAAGCTTCTGTGCCAGTGGTGGTTGAAGTGATTCCTGACCTGCGTAGCTCAGCAATTAGAACTGTAAATTGTGTTTTGTTGTCATCCTTATTTCATGTAAATTTACATCCTCCCCAAAGCAATTGTGAAGACTGCAAAGAGAAACATGCAGGAGTTGGAAAAGACCACAGAGGAGGTCCCCTCTTGGTTTTGTGCATCATCTCTTCTATTACATGGATTGTGCAATTGTGCAGTGTTTTTCACCAGCTTCCTCCTGTCTTGCTGATGGCACAGGAATTATAGATGGAAAGAGACATATTACAGATAGGCAAGATGAAACTGTTCAAGGGTATTAATACCATCCCTTCCTTTTCTTTAGAGTCACTGCATAACAGTGGACTGTAGCCAAATACTTGAGCTGAAATATTCATAGGAAGCCTCTAATAGGTTTGGGGAGTTTAGAGAGTGACTCCTGCCTCTCCTTTGCAAAGGGTGCAGAGCACACATGAGGGTGTTTTGAGTTGTGCTTTGAACTTCTCATTGTCTGATGTGTGATGCCAAGTGCCCTGGAGAAGTCAGGCTTCTGGTGTGTCTGTGCTGATACCAGCTGATACTTCTGTTAATTCTGATTTCAGTTTCTCTCTGTCACCATTTACAAGGTAGGGACCGTGTCACCTCCTCTTTGTAGGTATGGAAGCAAAGCCACGGCATTTGTGGTACACCTAATTGCTTTAACTAGTAACTAGATGAAAATGTCCATGATGACATCTATTATCTCTCCTCATGAAGCAGGGTTTGGTCACTTCATATTCTACAGAAGATGGGTTTTAGATCATTATTAACTGCCCACTTTGTTGACCTCCCCTTCTAGTCTCTGAGGCTCATTGATCTCCATACATCTCCTTACTTCTGCCTTACTGTTTTGCTTTCTGCTTTCACTACTTCTTTAATCTGGTGGCTTCCAGAAAGAAACTTTGCCATCAAGGAGGGAGAGCCAATCAGTTCTGCACTCGGTCCATGTCCTTGCCCCATCACAGGCATGTCCATGGAGGTGCGTCTGTGAGGATGGCAGATAACAAATCTAACCATCACAGAGAAGGGCTCTACCCCAGTCACAGGGAATTGGATCTATGCAGCCTATGCAAGCAGATTTTTTCCAAAGGCTTATAACTTGGCCAAATCTGGGCAACTTCTAATAAAAACTTATCCCTTGCCAAATTTCAAGTGCTTTCTCCAAAACATGAAGGCACAGGAGCTTTTTAATGAAACAGCTATTAAAAACCGTAACAAAACAGGCAATAATAACATGTTTTTCTCTCAGATGTTCTCAGAAAAGTTGTTCTGTTGTTCTCAGAAATGGCTGAACCGGTTCAGCCTGGTTTATTTGGTTTGGAAAGAGTCAGCTGAGGCAAGCTTTCAGCATGGGAAACTTCAGCCCAACTGGTTCGCCTTTCTCCAAGTGGCAGAGTTTAATGCAAGTAAAAATGGACTTAAACTGAGAAATCAAAGGCAAGCTTGACTTACCAGCAGTGTTCTTTGCTTAGCATAGAAAAAGACTGTATATATTAACTGCTTTTTCTTTTTGCTGTTTCAGATTCTTTGAGTATATATTCCTCTACAAAGATGCAGTGATGTTTCAGATAGAGCAAGTTACAAAGCTTTGCTCAAAGGTTGCTCTGACAGAGCCATGGGATCCGTATGATATTCCTGCCAATTCAACCTACGAAGATCAGTACTACATTGGGGGACCTGGAGACAAAATTATGGTGCAGGAATGGTCTGACAGAAAACCAGCCAGGAAATGTATGTATGTGCATGGGTTTGTTTCATCTGAATAGCAGTCATTGTCTCTGCTACCCACGGAAAAATAGAACTCTGTATGTCTCACCCCAGCTTTCCACATTTCTATAATGCTTGCTGGAAGAAATAATCTCTCTTGTGCACACCATATGACTTTATTATCAATGATTTTTATTAAGTGAGTGTCCTATAGCTCAGCAGGATCAAATATGCCCAAGGGACTTGAATGTATTTTAGTTCGTATCATACAGATTTTGGCATGGAACAGCATCATTTTGCTTCTGAGTCCAGCAGCCTGTATCCAATATTTGTCTATATAACAACCGGTAGTGTAATTAGGGGCACACTTAAACTAGAGTGGGCATAATAGAAACAAAGCAGGTGTCGGTGTGTGTCTACACGCTACTATCAAGTGTTACTGTAGAAGACATCCAATGCATGGTTATGCAGCAGTGGAACATCCTTAACATTCAGTTAAGTTTTGTTATCCACTACTAGTAAGTAACATCAGCGCTTGGCAGCTGAACACCTGCATCGTAAAAGAAAGTAGCCTGAATTTTCCAAGGTACCATAGGTACCATATTTTACAGGCATAGCAATTTGTTAGCACATCAGCTTCAATTTCAGCTGTGGTTTACTGATGACCCACACAACTCTAAGAAGAATTTTAAACTCCACATGAAATTAATGACACTATTCACCTAATGCAATACTTATGGTTATAGACACCTAATGTGTAGGCTGAACCTGAGCATTTAGCCAGGGGAAAAGGGTTTTTTTTCTTGACTATAAATAGAAAGAATGAAGTAGAAAATTAAGGATAAGATCATTAGACCTTTGTAACTAGGTCTGTATATCCTCTGGTATTCCACAAGAGGCAAATTATCACTTACTCCAAGAATTTTGTTTTTCAGATCTGGTATTTGTTGGAACTTTTATGGAACTTAGTACCCAGACACATTCAGTTAATGATGTGAGATTTTTATCCTGTACTGTTTTGCGTCTCCAGCGCTTTTCTGTATGATCGTTCATAAAAATAACATCTTCAAGTTGTCACATCATCCTCCTTTCAGCTAATATGGGCTTGGATTCTAGAAATAGTATTTCTGTTAAGCTGACAAAGGTTTCAATGGAGATATGGGCTACCTTGATTTTACCTTGACAGAAGACTTGTTGAGAACAAGAAGCCTCTATTTCTGGATATTCAAAACCAAACTCACTGAGGTGAGAGTGTTGTCAATAACAGTGTAAGGTGAAATGTCCCTGTGATGCCCACGCTGATGGCACCGAGATTTGCCTCCTGGGGAAACAAAGCATTTGAATAGCTTTACTGGTGAAGTGAGTAAGTGCTGCCATAAGAGTGGATGAGGGGTGAGAGAAACCAGAGTTTTGCAGAACTCAGTTAACCTTGGGACTAAGCAGAAGTCACGGTCCTTCGGGAGAGCTCTACTTGAAAGATGACATTCCAATACTGTGATTTCAAATGTGCTTGGCACCAACGTGTTCAGGTTTAAGATCGTTGTGCTGTCCAACTTGTACCAGTTCTGTGGCCTTTGTTGGTGTTGCCATGTGGAGAGAACCATGGGCAGTTCCAGCCTATAGGCTTTGCTTGAGGAGCAGCGACTTTTTTGACTGACATCAACACGACACATTAATTAATTAAAAATTAATTAATTCATTCATTCATTCTTTCTTTCTTGTCATCTAACATTGTCCTATTTCTGGTTGGTTCAGTGGAATCCTGGGTTGGCGTTTACACAGTGACGGACTGTTACCCTGTACAGGAAACCTACACAAAGAACTACAGCGTGACGACCTCCACTCGCTTCTTTGATCTACAGTTGGGCATTGCTGACCCCTCGGTGTTCACCCCTCCCAGCACCTGCCAGGCAGCCCAGCTGAGGAAGATGGAAGGTGAATGCTGATGATGAACTCTGGCTGCAAACCCATATGAGCCAAGAGGATGGGTCATTAATAGCTCCTCATATCCAACCTCATTTTTCAAGCTTATTGTGGCTCTTCTGGGAATTACAAGTTTTAACTTGAAAGAAAACATAAACATGTAACTGAACAAAATATATAACACAAAAGTTATCTTTTGTCACATTTATCTGTTCAGTGATGCACTTGTATAGTAGAGTGACCACTATTATAATATTTATAGATAGTATTTATTTAAGCTGAGGCTGATTTTCCTTTTACAGAGGTCTGGTTAGTCATCTCTTCAGAAAGACAAAGCGTAAGCAGACTGCAATACTGGGAACATCTAGAAGGAAGAGCTAGATATTGTTGTTGTTGCTGTTGTTACTTCTGGGGATTTGAGGGAAGGGGAAATATGCTCTGGGTAAGACCTCATCCCTACCTGAAAAATACCCTGTTTTAAACAGTGCACATCAAAAGTGGGGAAATCCATTCTATTGGCTTACTTTTGCTTTCTGTTTTTTACTTTCTGCCCATCAGGAAGCTGGCAGTCCAATGCCTGAGCTGATTTCTTTCTTTCTGAAAAGAAACTGGAGTAACTATTGATGTAATGCTAGTTGACATGCAGAAAATACTTGTCTGGTTCTTGGGGTAGCGGTGTAAAAGGGAGGGAAAGAGGGAAAGGTACACCCCCAAAAAAGGAAGCCAAAGTTTTCGTACATTTACTGCACTTTTGATACTCCGGGAGGGTGCAGTGAGACATTTCTCAGTCACGTTTTACTTCAGCACTCACTTTTCAAGGGAATACTAGTTCTAACCTATGCAAAGAGATTGAGAGGTACCGTGTCCTAAATGGCTTTAGTATTTTGGAACTATTCTCAAAAGTTTCTGTACTCAAAAGGGTATAAAAACACCTCCATGATTCCAGGTAGAAGTGAAACAAAGCTGTTCTTAGTGTGCAGTTAGTAAAGGCTAAATCAGTGTTCACACAGTGCCTGGGGATGCGGGTGGAGTGAAAGATGGAGCTGTGTGACCAGTGTGGGGAGCTGAGAGGAGGAATGGGAGGAAGAGGGAGCAGGTTTGGAGGTTTGGATGTCCCCAAGCAGTGGGGCTGCAAGCTACTGCAATCCAAGCAGAACTGACAATCTTGCTTCATCTTGCTCCCAGTCCCTTGATGCCTGCCTTGTTTGCTGCTTTATCAGCATCCCGAACCTCATTTATTAACTCTGCATCCTTTTCTGGTGAGCAGAGTGAAAGCTTCTTTAAAGTGAATAAATAACTAACAAAAAAAAAGCTTGTTTTCCTTTGCTTTAGCGAACTCAAACCAAATCTTTGTGCACCTTCAGGCCCTCAGAAGTGTGGAATGGTGATGGGGTTTGAATGAAATAGATTGGCTTATTCTTTAAGTCTAGGCATGCCTTCTAATCATTATTTGCAAATACATTTAAAGCCATATTCTTGTCCTCTTACACATGTAGGGTACTTGTTTGCTCCAGAAGTTGTCCAGTGCCACACTGGGAGGTTTGATGTCTGTGGAGGGGAGATGCTGGGCAAGGCCTTTAGTGTTTTATATGCTCACAGCTTCTTGTATGTGAGCAAGTGGTACAGTGGTTACTTTGCTTTCACAGCTGTGGTCAGAATGGCATTTTAATTTGCCTTGTGCCTAATGAAAGCGTATACACAGAACTCCTAAAGTTGAGATAGCTGATTATAACTTTTCCCCTGGACATGACCATTCCACTGAAACTTGCTAGCGGAAAGAAGGATTGGGTTTCCTTGGATTTAGAGTGCACTTAGTCTGTGCTTGCCGCCTGTATTTTTTGTGACAGCCTAAATGCTAACTGCATATTGTTCTCATTAGGGCAATGATTAACACACATTTCTTAATATCTGTGTCTTGTTGGAATCTGGAAAACGTAATAAATCTGGCTAGCAAACATGAAGCTGTGGTACCGCATCGTTTGGGATGACTTTGTTGTGGTGCAGCAGATAGCTGAGTAATCAGGGTGTTTGTCTTATGTTTTGCTGACAGTGATATCATTTCTAGCAACAACACTAAATGTTCCTTTAATATGAATTTGCAAAAGTCTGGTACACAGAACAGAGCAATTTTATATGGCTGAGTATGCACCTCCAAAAAATCCTGTTGTCTTCATATTTATGCTTTGCAAATTCAATAAAGAGAGTTGTCAAAGAGATGTCAAACAGCAAATTTGGGGATTACGTGTTATAAATTAGCCTTGAACCAAATACAAAGCACAAAATGTGCATGGTTTGTTACCTTGGTTATCATTTGCTGCGGTTTGTTGTCATGTACCACAAGAGACATCTTGTCTTCATGCAGCTATGCCAATGACTTCATAAGGATGAGCAGAAAAGGACTTTAAAGTACACAGATAATGTGCTGCCACAGTGAAGTAAAAATGGGGTTTTCACGTGTCTGATACCCAGGGGAATTCGTTCATCACAGTTACCTTGTATGAAGTTAATAGTAAATTCGTATGTCCTTGAGTTATATTGTATTGGAGCAGTGGCAGACCCGGGGAGCTGGGTACCCTGTGAGACAAAGCTGGTTCTGTGAGATTTTCAGTCCTTCCTGGTTTCAGCTGGGCCAGAAATAGTGCAAACAGAGCCCTGCCTGCCATGTTTTGTATTCCTGCTTGGAGGCTTTGCTGAAAGCAGGATGTGCAGAAACACAACATTGTTTTACTTCAAGTTAACCAAACATTCCTGAACCTCAAAACAGGTTTAGTTTGAGTTTGGGGAGGAGATCAGGGCATTTGGTTCAGTTCCTATTTTAACAGTTTATTTAACCCTAGTATTAGGGCCAGATTTTGCTGCCTCAAGCCATGCTGCACACCATGGAAGTGCTGCCATTTACCAGGGCATGCCAACTTTCAGGAAGAATGCAGGAAGAAATACAATAATCCATAGCCACAGTAAGTTTTAGCCAAGAAATCTCTTCACCAGTGCAATATTCTTATTTTGGGATGCTCTAATGGAAGTGGTTTGTTTTCCACCTTGAAGTTCATTTCATTCTAGCACTCACTCCTTGCAGCCTTTCATCTCTTTCCCCACCATCCCTTACTTCCTAATGCCAGTGGAGCCCACTTCCAGTAGAGCATGTGCAACCCTCACTTCCATTTATTTCAGTAAGAGTTCAGCACCTAAATACCTGATGGATCTGCTCTGGACCTGACTTCCTTGATTTTGCCAGCAGTCTTATCTCAAGTGCAGGAGTGGTGCCAGCCATAACCAGATGTGAACAACATACAATGAACTACATGTAAGTGACCAGCAGTGGAAGCAGCGTTGGCTCAGGTGCAGTTGCTGGTGCCCTGAAATTCCAATCAATGAGACATCTTGGCACAGCTCTTGCATCTTATCCTGCACCTCCTGCATCACATCCTGCACCTCCTGCATCACATCCTGCATCTCCTGAATCACATACCTCACATACCACATCTACTACATCACATCCCACACCTTCTGCATCACATCCCGCATCTCCTGCATCCTCAGCCACAAACTGGTTCTGGAGACAAGCTTCAGGACCTTCCCACATGACAGAAAGGCATGTCAGGAAACCATCAGGTAGTTGCCTGCCTCTTAGCCATAAGGAATAAAGATTTCAGAAGAGCACTGCCACGATGAAAGACAGAGGTTCTTGACTGTAAAGAACCAGAGGAGCTACCTTTCCACGAAGCTGCACGCACAGCGTGGACTTGGGCACATACAGATTCAATCTTCATGTCTGTACTTACACATAGGAACAAATGAAGCAAGCTTGGAAGGCTCTTCAAACACTTCTGATCATTTACTGCTTTGTAAGGGGAGAGGAAGAAGAGCTTATGATCCAGTGAGACTCATCATAATGAGGTCCAGGGTCTCATTATGATCAGGGACTCTGATCCAATGAGTAGTCTCAGGAAACAGTGACAGATCTGTAGGATAACAATGCTGCAATGAAGCTGCTAGGGTACATTTCCAAACTTTACTGTATTTTGCTGTTGTTACTTTGAGTGCATACTGGTTTAGTGTGCTCCAGGCTAAAGATCCATGTGGCTTGGTATGGCTGTTCCACCACAGAAACCATGGACTGAATGAAATGATGCACATAGTTACGGTATGATGTTTTGTTTGAAGTAAGGACAAATAGCTCAGCAGGGCACATTTCGCAGGTGACGATAGGCATAGCTGTGCCTTTCAGGAAGGGTGCTGCCTGCTGCCTCTGAGCATGTCAGAGGACAGAAGAGTTTCTCTTTTCTCCATCCCCTCAATGGGAACCCGCTTCAGTCCCCTGACCATGACAGCTCCCAGCCAGCATCACTGCCTCAGCCAGTGGGGCTCCCAGAGCCCTGGAGGCATTGCTGCAGTAGCACAGATGTCACGGAGGTTTCCCAGCCTCTGCCTTGCATGTAATCAACTTCTGCGTGTGTGTTACATGTGTGGGCTTACCCTTTGTACCCCTGCGGGCCCGATCCGTGCATGAGGCTGCTGCTTATGCGCTCAGCACCCGGCCATCACCATTAATTGGGCTCAGCTCAGGCTTTGCTGACGCCATGCAAAGGGGCCCGGGAGCAAAAGGAAAGGCAAGGGAAGCCTGCTGGGCTCTCCCTGCTCCCCTCCGGGGTTTTTCCCAGCGCGGATGAACAGCTTTGACGTTCCTGAAGCAGCACAGCCGGGTTGCCAGCTCTGCGTTACAGCCCGTGTCACGCTGATGGGGTTGGGTTTCACCCTCTGCACTAAAATTATCCCTGAGGCCAGGCCAGGGACATGGTTTAGTTTTTGGTAGAGACAGGAAAGGATCCCATCACCCCCTTCGCTGCCATCCCAGCCTGGCTGGCACGGATTTGTTTGGGCAGCCATAGTGCTCCTCAGCCTGTCCCCACTGTCCCCTCTCCATCCTGCACTCCCCAGGACAAGCAAGGGTTTAGCAGGGGCCTTGCTCTCTCCACACACTGGGCTAGTGGGTCTTCTCCACTTTCCTATGAGCTTCCTATGGCACCGCCGTGCCATTCTTTATGTGGTTGCTTCAGAGTTGGTTCTGTTAATCTGATGCGGTGACTTTTCATTGCGATGCTTGGGTCTTCTTGCCGCTGTTGTTTTGCCAGGTAGTGATCCTTGTTTATTGCTGCAGTGTCTCATACTCAGCAGCTTGTATAGGAATAGATGTTTCTGATGCTGGCAGCAGTTTGCTGCTGCTTGTGGTAAGAGCACAGGGAGTGGAAATACTGAAAGCAATGACGAATGACAGCAGAGATCCTGTTACTGGTGGCCCAACTGTCTACCAAGTACCAGAGGGAGCTCTGAAGAGGATATAGACACTTTACCCCAAGAAATACCTCACATCTCTCCAAAAGAGAGGAGCTATGCTGGGCAGCCTGCATTGCATTGACTTTATGAAAGTAGCATGTTGTACTAATACCGTATGTGTGACCATAGCTCACTGTGTTGCTTCATAGAGGGACAGAAAAACAGATGTTTTCTCCCAGCACACTTCTACAGAAATTATGTAAATTAATTATTGGCAGAAAGTGTTGACTTTTGAATTAAGTAAATGGTATGTACAAAGTTCAGAGACGTGTGAGGAAACAAAAGCTGTATCTATAAAGCATTCTGTAGCTTTAAGCTAAAGCTTTTCATCCTTAGAACCTCTGCTTTAAAGGAAATAAATAATGCAGCTTGTCAGAAGGACAGGGCTCTGAGCAATTGCTTTGAACTGGCATCCAGCTCTCAAAGAAGCTGCTTCTGTTGTGGGTTTTAAGAGGGAATCCTGCCTCAAGATGGCTTCTTTTCCCAACCATACCGCTTGAGCTGATGCAAGGTAGTGCCTGTTCCTACAGACACTCAGTACGCTGCAGATGTCCAAAGAAAGATAATGTTTTATGCCAGCACAGGATCTGTCCTGGGTCTCTTTCAGTTGAATGTGCTTGCTAGAGCACAGACTATGAGCAACCAGCAGTGTCCGTTATCATGGGGGAAAGCTTACCCAAACTGGTGCCTTTTTTCCCTGTTTCAAACTGCTGGGACATCCCAGACTGGAAAACTCATTCAGGAATCTGTAATGTTCACGATCCATGTAGGTGACAGTGGGAGAAAAACAGCAATGAAAGAGTGAAAGCAAGAAGTGAGAGGAGACAAAACTAAAGTATACCAGCAGAGTGGCAGCCCAGAAAGCAGCCAACACATCCCAGATAAAAGGGAAAAATGAAAGGGAAAAGATCGAGAGTGATCGAGAGCCATCTTTGCCTGCCCCTTCTCAGCCTGTTGATGGGTATATAGAAAAGACAGGGGGGACCAAATTCAAATGTAAAGGTTCCTAAACATCAGCCTTACTTTTCAGGCAATACAAATCCCTGAAAGCCCTGACCAGCCAGACAGAGCACCCATTGGGTTTGCTCACCTGGACTCAGTACCCAATGGCCCTCATGGGGACCAGCTCAGGGCTTTTGAGGGCCCCACGGACAGAAGGAGGATTTGGGTGGATTTGACCTTTTAGGTTCACTTCAAGGAAGTACCAAACATTTGCACTTCCTGCTGAAGGGGCTAAATTGAGCGCAAAGGTGTCTGTAGCTGGTGGAAACCAACATTCAGTGCTTCTGACCCTGTTCTTTCCTTTCCAAGAAAAGTTTTCTTAACTGAGCTGCTGAATTTGGACATTGAAAGTGCCCAACTCCCTCCCATTTAATTTCCACCTTGGGCTGGCTCACACTGGCGCAGTGATATTGCCCTTAGGATGACTTGTTCCAACAGTCTCACTCTTACAGATGTCGATGAAAAGGGTGGATGGTGGGAAATATTAGGGGGAATAATCAGAGGGAGAAGTCCAGTACAAAGCAAGGGAGGACATGGTCCTGTGCGCTGCTGCCATTCCCACCACAAGAGCTGGACTTGGGAAATGGAGAAGGAAACAAAGCACTGCTGTGCTTCAAAGGTTGGGAGTGATATTATCTAAATTAGAGAAGGCTTAGCATGATGTCAAATGTGTTGCCCACTAATGAAATCTCCTTCTCTGGG
>JBCJKH010013018.1:0-15256 GCA_039877255.1 Loriculus beryllinus | reverse complement strand
TTGGAGCAAGCTGCTCCAGTGGAAGGGGTCCCTGCCTGTGGCAGGGGTTGGAGCTGGAGGAGCTTTAAGGTCTCTTCCAACCCAAACCAGGCTGGGATTGTGTGATTCTCTACAGCCAGCTCAGTTTGATCTCTATTTTCACTGACATCAACAGTGCCATATTGATCAGCTGCACGAAGCAAAACATGAATCCCCTCAGCTTGGCTAAGTCTGTCGATGCAATTACCCCAGGGGATATGTGGCATGGCACCGGTGGAGTGACTTCATCACGTCGAGTGCTGACATTGGCCCTTCTCTGGCATGATGAAAGCAGGATGCTTTCACGTAAGCAGTGGATGAGCTCCCCGTTGCATGTACTGTCATTGCCTTGTCACCCCGCAAGGCACAGCAGACGCCAGCGCTGCCCGCAGTTGCATAAACACACGCCATCAGAGACCTGGCAGCCACATGCTGGCACAGCGCGCGGGCGGCTCTTCTGTTCCTGCAATTAATGAACTCCTGGCAGGAGGCTGACGGGCGCTCAGCATCCCCCAGGAGCACAAGCCAGAGCGCGCAGGGGTGGCACTCGCTGCGATGAAAGCCACGGCTCCAGAGAAAAGGAAAGCGGAAGCAAACAGCAGCCTTCTGCCAAGAGCTGCACTTCATAAGGTCAAAGCTCGGGGGCCGCTGCAAGCCAGTGCTCCGCATGAATTGGATTTCCTTGACTCAGCTCGGTGCTCATCAGCATCCCTTGTGGGCTCTGTGGCGTCGCCTGGGTGTCCTGCTTGGTGCGCAGACCCCATTTGCACCTAGAACACCATGAAAGGTAGCCCCCATCCAACAAACAGGAAAGGTCATGTTCTGCCTCCCAAGCTGGAGTGCACATACAAGCACGCTGCGAATCCAAGAGGCCCTTGTTGCTTGAGGTTTCCATACAAAGTGCTTTATGGCATCCTGTGTTAATAATCTGGGTAACCAGGGACTTCAAAAGACCTAAGCTTCGCCTGCAGGGATGTTTGCAAGGAGGCCAGCAGAAGACCTGAACCAGGACAGCAAACTAGAGATAACCTACCGAAAACCCCAGTGTATAACACGGTGCTAATGCCAGAGGTGATGTTACTGAGCTATGCGTCTGTTCAAGGTGGATGAACTAAAATCAAGACACAAACCCAAATGGGAGGACTGTGAATGGGCACCTTCAAAGTCAAGCCCAAAGGTTAACCCAGGGCCATCAAGGTGCCTGCAGAGCAAGCTTTACCTCCTCAGGCAGGGACTGTCCGCTTTTTTGCCACTGTGGCACCCTGCTTGCAATGTCTCAGTGTGAACTAGAGGCTGGAAACGTGGCATGGTTTGCTCTTACTTGACGCTCAGCACCAGACTGCATGAGCAATAATAAGTCCCACTGTGCTGCCTTGCCTCTGTGAAAGCTGCTGGCACACAGACAAGGTGCAGTGGATTTCGTGGAGTGATTTGTTCAAATGAGAATTTCTCTGGCATAAACTCAGGCAGCCTTGCTCCTAACCATTGCGTCTTCAGAGCCAGCACAGCTTTGGCCTGGTTTATAACCCCATTTCCAAGTTCTGGTTTATATTCACAACCCTTAATAATCAACTTATCAGCCATAGAGACTCCTTACTACTAGTTTTAAAGTCATGGTAAACATGTAGAAACCAGATCACCTTGCTATTTATGGCTTGAAGGGGTTTGTAGTGTTAGAAATGATGCTTAACCTCTTCTGACCTTCTTTGTTTGTGTTTTCAATTTAAGAGGAAACTTTGGGTTGGAGTTATTTCTATTTTGATGAGAGAAATGCACAGATTTGCATTTGATGAAAGAAATGCAAATGTGCTTATGAATGAGAGGACAAAAGAGCCACAGGTAGCAGACATAAAAAACCGAGTAGAAATTCATTTTGCATTTAATTTGGGAAGTAACATAGGTTGAAAAAACATCCTAAAGCACAACAACATTTAGTTCTGTGCTCTGTAGGAAACCTATGCGAGCAAACAGGCATTTAGGTCAAAGACTTTGTGACTCAATTCATATCTTTCTAATAAATAAACAAAATATCTGAGTTCAACAGGAATTTCTAAACTCAGTATCTGTAAAAAAACCCACCAACAAGAAAAAGTCCTAGTTTTAGATTTAAAAATCACTCAGATTTTCAAAGTTATATGTTCAATCTGGGCAGTGGGATTCTTTGTGCTCAATCTCAGGTGCCAGCATGGAAGCTCTACCTCTGGCAGAGCAATCTCAGTTCCCCTTTGAGCAATGAATAGAAAAGGTTCACTATGGAGGGAGCTATGAGATCTGAGAAGTCTGCTTTAGGAGGAGACAAATCATTTTGTCAAAATGCCTGTTTATAACCTCCATTGACTAAACAGGGACCTCTTCACCTAGCTGCAACATGGGTGACTTTGCTAACAGCTGCCTTGAAGCACATGAAGCTCGTCTCTGTTTTCCACTATTGTTAAAGAAATTTGCCCAGATTTAGGCAAAGACTTCTTTGTGTGCGAGTATTGTTGCCTCACAGTGCATATTTTTACAAGAGTTGCTATAATTTTCCATTTGGATCATGATAGAAATCTTCCATTGCGTAGTCCTTAATTTCCTAGATCTTTTTTTCATCCACCTTTATCATTTAACTGATTTCTTGGGGTATCGTTATCATTACTGCCTGATTTGAAATTCAACCTTTTAGTCTATAGTCAGGCCTTTCATTTAGTTCAATATGCAGCAAATACTCCTACAGCTGAGAATAAAAAGGGACTTCTTTCATTTCTATGGAAAAAGAAATGTTTTCTCTTCTACCAAAACCTAAGGAGGCAAGTATCATGTATTTTTTAATCTCTGTGATGTATCATCTTTAGGCAAGAGGGGATGATGCCTCTCTTTCTTTGTCCAAATCACGTTACGAAATTAAACCTTGTTAGTGCATAGGTATGGAACTTCGGGCCAGCTTGAAGGCATCAATCTTTAAAAAACTATTGTTAAATGAAGCCAAAGAGATGATACTCAGCTTTCAAAATTCAGTTTCTTGAATTTAAATTCAATTTGAATTTGAAATTTGAATTTGAATTTTTAAATTCATTTCTTGAATTTAAATTCATACTTCAGCATTTATAAGAGAATATCAAAGAATATGGTTTGTTCAATGCTTACCCCTGAAAAAAATCTCCAAACATTGATATTTCAAGTGCTAGTAAATTCACTTTAAACCTAACTTCTTACATTCACTGTCACAAATTAGAGCCAAGACTTTGGTACCATTAGAAACAGGAAATACAGTGCTTTCTACAAAGGACCTGAGAGATCCAACTTCAGTGCTGTAATATTTGAAAATATATTTCAGACTATGTTTTAGACCTTTTAAACTACAATTTTGTTATTCCTCAGAAATGTGTACGGGTTGTACTGAGAAAAAAAGCATTCTGTACACTCTATAATTCCTATTAAAATTTCTTACCAAATTACACAATTCCTGAAGTTCCTCATAGAATCATTTAGGTTGGAAAAGATAAGACCTTCAAGATTATTGAGTAAAACTGTTAACCTAAGCACTGCTAAGGAACAGATGGTTCTCTCTACTAAAATATGTGTTGAGAATGGAACTTGCACTTATAAGACACATTTGTGCTTTGTAAGCCTTTATTTCCCACTACAATACTGTATATTCTAATTTACAAGACACTGAAAAGAGCTGCTATGCTAAAAAATGGAGAAAGATCAGATTTGAGTTGCTTTAAAACTGTTTTACCAAAAAACTCCCTTGGAGTCCATATTCTATACACTGAGGACTGGCTCACTGCAGTCAAAACCTCAGGAGGAAAGAAAGAAACCACAGAGTTAGTAGGCAATTTATTGACTCCCAAATATGAGTTATTCCTCTCTCACACTGAAACTAACTGCTAAGTAAAGGTGATGGTGTATTTACCTGCTTATTGCTCTGCTGCAAGCAGGATATGTGCTGAAACCTAATGAATGCACTAGAAAGATGCCCATTGACATTAAAGATATTTAAACCTGGTCCTGAAGTTGTAGAGAAAAAAAGCTATTCCTCTTCTTCTTTGCTTTCCCCTTTTAAATACATTGTGAACGTGATTGCACTGGTCATTGCAGTAGCAGAGTAATGTATAACAAATAGTCATCCCCATGCCTCAGTGCTCTCAGTGTGTGTCACACACTGATAGAGTGCAGTATTCCTGCTCACTTAAAAGGTTTATTCCTATGCCTCTCATAGTTGGCTCTTTGCCCTTGTACATTACTTGGCATCAGCATCCTGCAGCATCTCCATCTGACAGTCCTATGTCTTGATCTCTTTGCTTTGCCTTTCAGGTAGCCTCAAATATGGAGCCTCAAACACTGACAGCTCTTTTGCCTTTGAAGCAAGGTGCAGGCAGGTGTATTCCTATTGAATTCCACACTGCATTGCAGGATTGTATTGCTGTATTGCAGGTTTCACCTGCTGCTGATACCACCAGAACTAGCCTGGAGCTTGCCCAGCCCTGAGCTGAGGATGGCCAAGGAGATGAAGGGGTCGGTGGCAGACCCCTTTAGCTACATCCCACTGCCAACAGGCAGAAATAGGCTTTGCCTGGGTATTTGCCACTGAAACGTGCCCCAAACAAGTAAGTTCATAGAAGTGTAACTGAAAAAAGGCTCATAAACCTCTTTTCCATCCTCATGGTCACTGCAGGGCACAGCCGGGGTTACGCGCGTGCTGTGAAGAGCTGAAGGAACATTCTGTCTGGGTGCTCAGAACCCTTTTTATCTCACCCATGCTACAATAGCTTGTCCCTGTCCGACGGGAAGGCGGGGGCTGGACAGGCTTCCTGCATTGTGCTCCCAATGTCTCCTGGCTCGGGAAGTGACAACATCTTGAACTAATATTTTTAAATGGGGGTTGATTTTAAGCAACATATTTTCCGAACTGTTTTTGGTTTTTTTAAATATAAGTCTAATTTTTTTTTTTTTTTCTTAGCTTTTTCCCTTTTTTTTCCAACTTCTTGGCAGAGGAGGGAATTCTGTGCAAGGCCTTGAATGAGGGACACTTGGAACAGCCAAAGACACCAGCAAACATCTGCCAACCACCTCTGGAAGGCATCGTTGAGGGCTGGATATAGGCTCCTCCATCATCAGAGTCCTCAACCACAGACAGGGTCCGTAACCACAGCCCAATCTGGTGCTCTTCCCACAGCAGACAGTTGTCCTTTTCCACACGTCCAGGTACGCTGCTGCTGGGACAAATTTGGGGGTTGTCATCACCAGCGGTGAGGGAGTGGGAGAGAAGCGGTGTCCAAATAGAGGAGCATCACGTGTTGGGCTGGAGTAGACAGGTCTCCTGCGAGCCAGGCTGCGGATGCAGGGAGAGGTCTCCTCTGTCCTTTCTCTTCCTGGATGTCATTGGAAGAGCAGGCAAGGGATTTTCTCCCCCCACTACCTTCCCACCTTCGTGCAGCCACCCGTGTGGCTTCCTTGGCATGTCAAGAGTCTGCACGACAGGGAGGAGGACTTGACCAGCCCCAGCCGCCTCAGGCTTGTTGGCTCACCTTGCATGGAAAATACATGGAGCTCCAAATATCATCCACTGAGGCTGTTTTGCCAGCCCCAGGCATCCAACCATTAGGGAAAATGCTCCCACATATAATGAGAGAGGATTAGACCCCCTAAAATTAAAGTGTGCGAGCTTGCTAGTGGATGTGCAATTGTTTCTTTGCTTCTCATGGTTGGACTCTCCTGCATGCCAATGAGGACAGCATTCCCTCAGGGGAGTGTGCTTTCCCTAGGCTTGCCTGTTGCAGTGTGGTGGTGAAGAGGCTGCAAGGTACGTTATGGTCCCCACCAGCGGGACAAGATGAAGGCAAAGCTATCGCCTATCGCGAACCCTGGTTCTCCACATAGATATAAGTTTTAATCCCTTTGTTAAACTTTCCACCTCCTTCACAAACAGGCTCTAGGCTGGTTTCCATTGGGCTGGATGGGAACACTTCACAGCAGCAGGATGTTTTATAGCTGCCTTTTGTATTCTGCCCAGACTGCATTCCTCTGTCCCTGTGCCCAGTGCCGATGACTGCGGGTTTTGCTTTGGTCCATACAGTGCTTTTATCTTCCTGGAAAGCCAGCTCCAATGACTATGACTGACAGGTAGATGATAATTAAGCAAGGAAGCGCTGCTGAGGACTGAATCTCTCTGCACAGCAAGGTCTGGATCCTGCCCAGCAGCAGAAGGGGGGTTGCCACATGGCTCCCTCGATCAGCATGAGCAGCGGGGATGAGATCCTGACACTCAGCCTAACCCCTGTGGGCAAACAAGCTGGCTTCCTAAGCAAGGAGGAGCTTTTAATCTAGATTTGGTGTTTAATCCAAGGACAGGAAATTCATAAGTTATTTGACCAGACAGCATGTTGGCTATGGCCAGCTTTCCAGTCACAGTAAAGTTACAGACCCATTTTTCCACATCAGTCTTGTGTCTGTCCCATGCCTTAACCCCTTACATTAGGCAAAGCTAGGCTATAGCTACAGTTAGTACCTCTACCTCTCCAGGAGCTCTAATAGAAAATAGTTGCACGAAACAACACAATTATAAGCTGCATATTTTGTACTGTATATGTTGGTTTACACTCATGGGCAGTTTTTATCCAGGTCTACCCATGAGTGTTAGTGTCTATGTCTGAGCTTATTAGGGAGTGACTTTTGAGTGATGGGGAAGGGAAGTTCTTAGCTATTTTGCTGCTGAGGTTGCTATGCTCAGGCTTCATACAATAAGATGTTAACTGTGTTAAAAAAACCTCAGAATGATCTAGGACTCACATTAATATTTAGAGATTATACATACAAATCAGATGGCAATATACCGAAATCTCGCTCAGAGTGAGCATGCACACTGAGGACCTCAAAAGGATTGCACCCATCCCTCAGCTTGAACCTAAGAACCAAGTGGGGAAAAGGATCCAGATCAGCGATTTGGCGTTAAGAAAGAGGGGAGAAGTTTGTCATGCGAGGCAGGCACAATGGGCTCAGCACTGGGCACTGGGGGGGTTCAGCTTTGACTGTGCAAGCACTTCTAATAGAAGCAGCATGATTAGGTCGCGTGTTCCCATTCTTAGCTCATCATTTCACAGCAGATGCTTGCCGCTACATCAGAGCATGCATTGCCAAGGCTGCCACTGAACTGCATCTAAATCCCCAGTGCTGGGAAACACTCTCATTGCTACCGGTCTGTGCACCCTCACTTGGAGCCAGAGCAGACAGGAGCAGTTTCACACTCGCAGTTGTGCCATTATACACCACAATGTCCAGCACTGCAGAACGTCAGTTCTTTTTTGTCTTTTTTCCTCTCTTTTTCTGAAGTTCTCAGGATTTGGTGGCCTCCAGCCCCACAAAACTGTTTGAAGCTGTAATTCACTTCTAAACACTACAGGGCTGTAGCGATTAGTGAACACAGCAGTTTTGGCAGGAGACGATGCAAACTCTTCACCAAGTGCAACCCCTGTCACCTAAAGCACACACAGCCCTGCTCCTTGTGGATGGGAAATGCCGGGTAAATACAAAGGGCTGAACAGGGTTCCAGAGCATGGGCTGTGGATGATGCCTCCTGAGAGCAACAGATCCCTCTTCCGCCTCTCCTCCCTGCTCCCAGCAGTAGCAGGATGAACAAACTGGCTCCCCCAGAGCTCCTGTCTCGCTTCCCTTCATGCTTTAGGATTTTACCCATTCAAAATCCATTTGCTTTGATGCAAAAAGAATTGCAAAACTGGCTGATTGCCATATGATACCATTACCTATGAAACAGGAGCATCATAAACGTCTTTTAGTTTCAGGTAGCTTTTTGTGCTGCACATTGCAGGTGGCTGAATGAGGTGGAGTTAAGAATCTCATGCACCATGGTCAGCTGTAAAACTGTATTTTATGCATATGGAAGTAATGAGATCAGACTTAGCAGTGGGATCATGCCAAGCAAAGAGCTCAAACTCAGCCTATGGACACCCAGAGCTACAGGTAAGAGAAGCTAAACCCTAGGCACATTGCAGGTTTGTTAATCAAGGGGGGGGGGGGGAGGGGGGGAGGGGGGTAAGGGGCTGCAGGAGCCTTGGAGCAGATCCAAGAAAGGGCTTTGTGCTTGTGGAGGATGACCCAATGCCCCTCTAAGATCTGGAATGATGGATCAGGCATCCAGTAACAGAGGTGGCTGCCAGTGCTTGTCTGCAGATTATGCACACTACTTGCCACAGCACTGCAACGGGATATTTAGCACACGTCACTACTGCACCTCAGACCCAACACTCAGAAGCTTGTATCCACTCCTTGGTTTCCCCTTTCTTTGCATATCCTGCATGGGAGCAGAAGGGGATTGAAAAGACATAAACACTTGCATATTGTTGACCTCCCAAAGTCCAAAGTGAACTCACTGGAAAGGTTCCAGTTAGCTCCAACTGGCTTTGGACCAGTCTCTCAAGGAAAAGATGCAAACTTTGGTTTGCAATCTACCGTACCATCCACTTGAATTAGTTTGGGAAGCTAACTTGTAATTTAGCACTTAAAACATTTGAATCACTGTTACTGAGGAACTTTAAACCTAAGCAGTGTAAAAAGTCATTACTTGTGGCCTCCTTCATAAAGTCAGGGGGTTATTTTGCATTTAAACAGTCATTTTAGGGAGCATGATCTTCCTTTCTAAGTGGGACTTTAGATGATAACTTGTGTTTGCATAGACAGCAGAGGACTAGAAAGCCTCAACCGATGATCATAAAGCCTTACGCTTACGTGAGATTTAAAGGCTGTGATAGTCTTGTTTATACACTGGTTTAGGAAGGGATTTACCTGTCTTCTTTTCAGAGTACTTTCAGCTTTAAGAAGTTCATCGCTTGCATAATGGATGGCTTTATTGCCTCCTATCTCACTGCAGTTACTTTTCCTCTCAGGGAGAGGATACACAAAGGCAATAAAGGCAGAGCTGCTTTTGGAAAAAGTTTGCAGAGAAAAAGTCTGGTGGAACATTTTTGAGGATTTTAAGAAATTGCACTCATTAAAATTATTATAATACCATCATTATGGGCACGGTGAATGGTTTCTAGCAAGAACTTGCTCCTAAATGAAAATGAAACCTGAAATGCCATGAGCAATTGGAAGAGGAATTAGCTTCCAGAATCGGTATTGATCAGATAACAACAGCTTTCAGCTGCTTAACATTGATTATTACCATGCTTGCTGCTGACTGAAGGATTTGAACTACAGCCTGCCAGAAGACAACTGATTTCTCACTGTACCTTGCAAAAAGTTCATCCATGAGAGAACTTTGCAGAGTATTCTCTATAACCCGGGAATCTGAACAAGATTTCTACTCTCAACCTTTCTTCCAAAGCCATTTCTCCCACTTTATCCCTATAAAGGATGTAAGAACATTTTATTTGGCTCTTACACCTCTAGTCTGTTTGGATATATTACATGAGAGGCATTGACCTGTGTCAGTGGGTCAGTGCCAAGAGACATCTGCAACAGAGGAAGTAAGCTACATATGTAGACAGGCTTATTTTATAAAATGAAGAGTAATTTATGGTCTCCTAGTCAAGTATCTTTGTTGATAATACTATCCTGGAACCAATTCTGAAGAGCACCAGCTATGATTTTAGAAACATTAATAAAAAGCCAGGTCTTCTAAATTCAAAAGACATCTTTAGAATGCCACAAAACACCAATGTGGTCATCAGAGTCAATCACCTTCAGATCCCAGAAGAAAATAAATAACCTCAATTTATTTGACTTGTTTTCATTGCCATTGAGAGCAACCTCCTCTAAAACTGAAGTTCCAGCTTTCTGTGTCAAATACTCCAATTCCTGATGCAGCAAGGCAGAAAAGTTTGTGGCTTAGACTGCAGAAAGCACTTTACTGCTTTAACAACAGCAGTTACAGATGAAATAATACTGAGGTTGATACACAGGGATGAGCTGCTCTGCTTCTCAGTGCCTCGATAGATTTCTCTCAATCAACTGAGAGCATTGGCTAAATCAAAGCTTTAAAAACTGCTTATTAGTATCAAAATGGATGGATAGCTTAAAACCAACAACAACAAAAGAGCGCTGGATAAATCCCATGAGAATACAGAACAGAGACTTGGAAAAGTCAGGCAAATTTTAGTTTTAAACCTAAGCTGTTTCTCCAGACATAACCTCAGCGGCTGATGTAAATTCATCTTCTGAATTCATAACCAATAATTTAATACAGAAGCATTTTGCTCTAGCTGCAATGGAGTGTTCACCCACCTCTGAACTAAGTAAAGCACCTGGGTGTATAATTAGGGAGACCAAGCATTCTCCTCCAGTTTTTCACTTCCTCCAGCCACCTAAGAAGTTTCCAGACATGAATTGCCATATCGTACAATGCAAGGCAATCACTCTAGCCCCAACCTTCCCAGCCAGGCCGGATCAGTCATCCCCAGGCGGCAAGAAACAAAGAGCTACTCATCAGAATTTTAAGGCTCATGCTTAGGCATGCCATGTTATCATAAACATCTTCTAAAAAGCACTTAAACCTTTCAGTACAACAGCAGGATTTATGCAGGTTTGTGCTATGGCAGTGGATAGTAGTTTACTGATTTGCAGTATCTTTCGGGTATTTAGCATCCTTTTTAATGATCCAGATGGAGAAAGTCCATACTGGATGGGAAGAATGATGCTGGTTCTTGCTTCTAGGACTGTATCTGTCAACAGGATTAAAAGGGGATTTTCTGACTGATAAACTACAAGTCCTTTTGCTGGCCCACTCTGGAGGCAAAAACAGTTGCAGGTCAGCTGACAGCAAAAGTTAGTGTAGCTGCATGTCTTTTCCTAAAATCCTTTCCTTTTGCCTGCACTGAAGATAGAGCACTTACTGTAATACTATTGTTGCCCTAGAAGGAACCCTAGACAGATATTAGACTGCTTCTGAAGGAATAATTGGATGAGAACTAAAATAAACCTATTATTTAACAAAGGGCCTCCAACCCAAACCACGACAGAGACAAAGCCACTATATTTCACAAGACCAGTCTGGAGGGAAATTCTTGTGCGTCATTTAAAAGGCCATTTATTTTTAAAGCCCAGGACCCTCTAATGAAATAAATGTTCCACCTCCAGCTCACTTATGTCGTTTTTGGCACATTAAAATTCTGCCTTCCTTCATGAAGACTTATGACCATTCTTCAGAGTTATGAGAGACAAAATGCAGTAGGGCAGTCCGAGCACATGGCTAATGACAGGGTAACTTTGTACTGAACAGACTTTGTTAGGAAAGTTAAAGGATAAAAACTTCAAATATTGACCTTGCCATCAGCTTCCAAAAGGGTTTTTCTTGGCAGAGGGCATTTTAAATTCCTCCCAAATAACCCTTTGATAATATTGTAGATTTATTTTTGCGTACTCTTGGAAAACAAACCAGTTAGTTTATCTTTTTTCCTGTGAATTTAGCAATCTCATGAGGTCTTTTGTAGGAACAAACCCAGTATTTTAATACAGAGGCATGCAAAACTTCCTGCAAATATGTTATTGTATAGTGCAACCTTAAAGAACAGTCATTGCTGCACTGGCAAAGTAACCTTGAAGGTTAAAAGACCTTATCCCAAGGTAATAGCTCAGTGTGCTACAATCTTCTCTTGAAGCTCTACAGGAGTACAGAGATGGGCGGCCAGGCTTGAAGAAGTCTGAATATCCCAGACTGCAGCACAGGAACTGGTTTTTCTGAATTTGACCTCACTTTTTCTCATAAGATCATGTTTTGGTAAAGAAATAACCTTTTACAGATTGAATTCTTGGGGCTTGTAAAGAGAGTTCAAGCTAAGAGTGCTGTGTCCTACAGGTGGTGAGCAGGGAGGATGGGCATAATTCCTGGGTGCATTCTTTACATAACAGGGTGTTTTTCATTTTAAAGCTAGTTTTTGTTTGAGCTATTGAATGAAAGGGAGCAATGACTGCAGGAGCCAATGTACCTTCCCCTCATTTTTGAAGACATGGAAGTTCAAGGGCAGCATAAGTTCAAGCAGGATGTGCTCAACATCAGGCTTAAAGATTGCAAGTTCTGACGCCAATCAAAAGCAACAAATACAAGGCTTTTACCCAAGCATTTCAAAAACATGCACTTTTATCTGCTGATTTGTGCTTTTAAATAAATAACACATTCTAGAAATTCTAGGTTTGCTCAGTCAATAATAAACCAAAGAAACAACAGCTGAAAAACTGATGCATAGCCTCAAATCAGAGGCAACAACTCTACCTTCAGGAAAGCAAGAAAGCCAAAAAGCCAAATACCAGTGGATGTTTTCCCTTTCTCCAAAAGAAAACTACATCATTTATCAGTGAACAGGAATCCAGCTCTGACCATGACTGTAAACCGCCTGGTGCAGGAAGAGAGAGAGACCAAGAGAGATAATTGCAACCCATTAAAGGCTTTATGAGCAAACCCCAATATGACAAAACTCTGCTCAGCATTCAACAAATGAGTGTTTCAGATCCCAGCATATGTGCCACGGAAAGATGCAGCATTCTGTACCAAGCTGTGACCTTAATCTGCAAAGTGTAAAATTTAGCAGATAATCTTCCCTCTGTAGAGCCTTGCAGAGTTGTTTAAGCATCTGCCAAATGCATCCCAAACACCTTACTCTGTATTCCCAAAGCTGGTCTTAGTTTAGGTGTCAATTTGTTATAATCAATACGTGCAGAGCAAGCACTACAGACATGGTGATTTATTTGAAAACTTGTTTTTCGTATCTGGATTCTCCATTAACACTGTCCAACAGCTCACACTGCAATGGTTACTTTGAAGTGAAATCTGGAAGACACAGCCACACTTGCTTACACATAAAAACATCTGTTTTCTGTACCAGACCTGCTGCTGACTCCCTGTAACTTCTGGCAAACAGCATAAACTGATTTTACTTCCACATTTATTGATTTGTTAATATTGCTTGCTAAGAAGATGCCTGTGTGCTGTGTATATAGCATATCACAGATGGATGTATGTATATGCATACATATATTTTGATGGGAGATGGTGACTGATACTTAAACATGGAGCAAAAGGAGTCTCAGAAAGTATCCCATTTTGCAGAACAGCCAGCAGTGCATTCTGCTGCAGTATAGAGAGCAACGTTTAGTACCATGTTCATTAACAATACTCCCCCCCGAAAAACAACCCCAACCAAACCAACAAGCAAGTAGGTTTAGGTATAGAACTAACAGAAATAATGAAAACTGGTGTAAAATCATCTAATTCTGGATAAATGCAGCAAGTGTTAACAAATGTGCTTCCAAGTGTTCCCATTACCGTTTGGAAAATGGCTTCAGAAGATAGAAGCCTATTCACTATCCAACAGTTTCAATGTTGTAACTGTTGTCTAGGGAGTTGTGGGCCAAGTCAAGATAGAAAGCTGAAGCAGCTTTCTTGGATTGGCTGAGCAATCTTGGACCCAAATAACACAAAGACGTATTGTAAGATGTGAAAACCAGCACATCATGTAGGGAAGAGGTCCTTTATTTTCTACTTTGTCAAATCCAAAAATTACATCATAGCTTTTTAGGAGCAGAATTGTTTCCTAAATGTAAGCACAAAGCACATGAAAATTCGCGGAGAGCAAGGGATGCTCAAGCATGATGTGCAAATCCTTCCCATGGCTTGCCTGCAAGTTAGGACAGCCATCCTTTCTTAGGCTATATTGACCAGTCCAGATGTTTATCTTCAGCATTGTATCACCAAGTCCCTATGGGAACATCTGTCATCTTGGCTACAGAGAGATGATAAACAGCATTGAGGCCTTGGACATAAGCAGTGAAGTGTAGACTATCACAGCTGTATTCCAGAGTTCAGGGAATGTAGCAACAGATCCCTGCTCTTAGTGGAGGCTGGTGGTATTTGGTAGTGGGTAGGAAAAACTGACACAGGCAATGCTGGAAGCCAATTTCCAGCCTTGGGTAAAGATCCTACTGTAACAGGCTCAAAACAGGGCATGCAAAGCCCATCCCAAGGAGCCTCTGCTGACTCATAGGTGTTAGTGGTGTCAAACTTAACTGGGATCAAGGAACGGTTGCAGACATGTGGTGAATCATTCTTCCAGTTTTATTCTAGGAGAAAACTCCCCACTCCCCTAGCCATATTATTAAAGAATAAAACATTTCACAAACTGCTTCAAACCAACTTGGAGACAACAAAATGTTTCCTTCCCTTGACCCTTCTCTTCCCAGCTGCTTGGAGAAACTGTCTCTATCGTTCTGTCTCGTCTGTCTGTTTCTATTCATTTCTATTTCTTCAAACACCTATCAAGAAATGCAGCATATCCAAGCGAGGCATTAAAATTGCTCCTCGGACATGAATTTCTTTATTTTGAGCAGTCCATTTGCATTGGTTGGGGATGGGATGGCAGTTATTTTAACTGAGATTGCAACAAAGGATTTGTTGCCGGATAGCGTTACTGCTATGCTAACAATCAGTAGCTGGCTGTCTGAAGAAGGTTTTCCATGTTAATATAAAAGAACATTATCGTAATTCTCCCATTATCTAAAATGTAGCTTTTTAGAAAGAGTGGGGATTTTATGAGAAAAATTAAGAACAATTATTTCCTATTGAGCTCAGCTTGAAATTAGAAAATTAAACACAATTTGAGGCCTCAGTGACGTGGCTGACTCAAGCTCCTTGTGTCTTCCCAAACCTATCATGACAAATGAGGTGACTGAGCTCCGGTTTAGGGTAAAAAAGACAATATTCTTTGCAATTTATTTTTTTTAATTTCAAGATAAAAGGAAAATAAATGTGTCTTTCATGCACAGAGAGCTCCTCAGAGGAACAGCGTTGTAGCAAGTTCATAAAGTCACATGAAATAGAAGTGTGACAGACATACCTGGAAGACCACACACTTCTGATCATCACATTTCTGTCACACTCAAGAGTAATCACTGTCAGACATCAAGGTGATGATGCTTAGGGTGGTTGTATTATCACAGGGTGCCCAGAGAAGCTGTGGCTGCCCCATCCCTGGCAGTGTTCAAGGCCAGGTTGGACACAGGGCCTTGAAGCAACCTTCTCTAGTGGAAGGTGCCCCAGTGTAGTGGTAATGCTTGATAGTGGCCTCTGAAGCTATCCAAGGATGTGATCTCCGGGTAGTTCAGGGCCCTTTTGGCATGGATATTTTGCATGTACTCTGAGACATAAACCAACCCAAACTAAACTTCATATCCCCTTTTTACTGCTTCCCTCTTGATCTTAGGGTCAAATGCTGCAACATAAGACATGTGGGATAAATGCTTTCCTGGTTAT
>JBCJKH010013016.1:0-13069 GCA_039877255.1 Loriculus beryllinus | reverse complement strand
CCTAATGAAGAGTCCCTCCCCAGCATCCCTATAGGCCCCCTTCAGATACTGGAAGGCTGCTATGAGGTCTCCACACACCCTTCTCTTCTCCAGGCTGAACAGCCCCAACTTTCTCAGCCTGTCTCCATACAGGAGGTGCTCCAGCCTCTGAGCATCCTCAGGGGTTTGGACCACTCTGCCAGGACTGGGTTGAGTTCCTCTGATTTTCCTCCCTGCCTCCCATTGATGCCTTGACTTTGGGGTGTGCTGAGCCAGGGTTTCCTCACCAGAGCATGGTGGTAGGGTGCTGCACTGCCTCGGGCAGAGGTGGGGATGTGATACCAAGTGAAGCCTGTAGAGCCAGCACATCGCTTCCTTTAATGAGGGCAAGGACTGTTCAGCTTCGATGAGGACTGGCAGGGTTTACACACGGTGTGTACACACACCAATGCAGCCAGCACAGGGCAGAAAGCACAGTCCCAGGGCTCCGTTCACTGCAACACTGAGACTTCCAGGTCCAGCATCCCTGAGCTTCCACCCGTGATGGAGAGGGTGTATCTGTGACACGTCTCTGTGTCTGGGTGGGAGCCAGCTCACCCATGTGTTGCCAGTATGACCTGCAGAGGTGCAAATGCTCTTTGAATTAGCTGGAAGCACGGGTGATAGGTTTCACCGAAGCTCTCTTGGGTCCCATCCAGCTTTGTTGAGAGCAATGGAGTTGCAGCAGGGATGACTTCGGCCCGTTGCACTCCAGTGACATAGTTCAAGGCTGTAAAACCATCGGCTCAAGCGTGCAGGGTGTGGGGTGAGATCAGCACCGTAGCTCTGCCAGGGAAACCCAGTGGTTCTGCCAGCTCCTCTACATATGAATGAGTGTACAAGGGCTTTGTGATGAGCTTGACACATGGGTAACCACATAATTAAAGGCTGTAGCTTTATAGAAGAGTATTAATGCTGGTATCTTTAACCACAAAGAGAAGAACTTGAGTCATCAGATGCCAGGGGATGAATTTCCTAACGGATTGCTCCATCAGGTTGCTGAGTTATCAGGCCTGGATACAGTGGGATGCCGCATCAGACATGAGCCAGGAGGGGAAGCAACCTGGCAGGCAGTGATTGAGCTACAGGTCCTGTTAGCTTGGAGGGCCTGGGCTTGTACAAACAGCTCTACAAGACTAGAACTAAACCAAAGGTTAGGTGAGGGCTGAGTCACTTTACCAAGACAAGACAGGAATAGTATGTCTGGTGGTTTCCATTTTAGGCTCACAGTCCGCTGAATTAGTGGCAACATCACTTAGATTTCTAGGTGCTATTGCCCAAATTATCCCCAATTAATTAAAGATATTGACCTATAATATCCTCAGTTAATTAAAGATACTGTCCTAGAATGAAATGCAATACATCTCAGCCTGTGGAGTTTAAAGGAGACCAGAGTCAGCATCTCTAAGGTGGGTTGCAAATCCAACACGCCCAAAGCATGAGGCTGACCGGAGCAGTTTCTCATTCCATCCCACTTCTAGTGCTAAATTCTCTCGTTTATGTGACCAAAGCTTTGTACCTAAAGCTTGTGTCTCCTCTGTCAGGCTCATAACTGCATCCTCTGCCTAGCTTTGCCTTTGTTATCAGTGCTGGTGAGTAGCAGAGATAGAGTGGGACAGAGGACAGTGATTCACTCCTGGGGAGTCTGGCTGAGTCAGAGACAAGCTAAATCACTGCAGCCTCTGGCTCCTTGCTGCTCTTTCCATTTCCTGCTACCTTAAGTACCTGTTGAACATTGGACTCCCACCACCAGTGTGCCAAGGTCACAAATCCCTTCTCTCTATTCCTTTGCCATAGGCACGGTCGGAAATGGACAAGTACCTTTCAAACGAGGTGCCCCCCATCTCAATGCTGCCAGACAAGAAGTACCGCCGGGAGAGCGCTTCGGTGGTGGACGAGTTCTTCTCCACAGAGAAGCCATCTTCCACCCCATACAGCGTGAACATCAACGTCATCCTGCCCGACACGACGCACCTGCGCACGGGACTGTACCGGCCCCCCAAACCCATGGCTCCCTTCCCACAGATCAAAACCGAGCCCGGCACCAGCTTTGCTCAACCCTGCTCCTCTTCCTCCACGCAGACCCTGCCTGACTTCACCAGTGTCTTCAGCATGCCCCAGTCTGTGGCTGTGAACAACATCTTCATCAAGCAGGAGCTGCCCTCCGAGATCCCCTTGCCCCCCAACCCACAGCAGCCCCAGCTTTACCAGATGCCTCTTGGCAATGGAAGTGCTGACATTACCTCTCTGACATCCTCCTCCAACACCACCATAGCCATCAACAGCCTCAGCGGTGTCACCATGTCCACAGGTAGCGCCATGTCCAGCGTGGTCCACAGACCTGTCCAGCCAGTGAAGCAGTACCCACATGTCTCCCAAGGACAGGGGAACTTCAACATCTCAGGGCAGTTCTACCCTGCTCCAGGGGTGAATCTGCCCCCGTCACCCCCCAACTCACAGCCTGGCAGCCCAGAAAACCAGCCTGAGCTCATCAACACCATCTCTCCCCCTCCATCCTATGAAGCCACGTTTGGACTGAAGTTAGTCCAGTCATCCCAGGTCCCCCCAGTCCCCAATGGCCTTGGGACCCTCTCCCAGGGGCACGTTGTCATGCAGCCCCCCAAATACAACAGACGCAACAACCCTGAGCTGGAGAAAAGGAGAATCCATCACTGTGATTACCCAGGTACGTTGATGGTATTGGCTTTGGGGTGGATGTATTGACACGCTGAGGCTGAGGCTGCCTTGGGCCTCTGCAGGAGTTTAATCTGAGATCACCTTGTCCGAATGATGAAGGGAGCTATGGAAAGCTCCAGGGAAGTGGGATTCCTATGACACCAAGGAGGAGAAGAGTCCATCCTGCCTGCACTAGCTGATGCCTGTTTTCCCTCCTTCCCTTTCTCCTGACTTGGGGAGGCAGAGAGCTCCTGTGAAGCACAGGAATGCTCCATTAATTCCACTGCCTTAGCTGCCTGCTCCACTCTGGTTTTGCCTAACCCTGAGCACCCACATGGTCTCTGCAGGTGAAACCATGCTGGCTTTCTCACTGACCTTCCTTTCCCACTGTCCCTTAATGCGTTGCAAACCAAACCAATTAATTTCCATGAGCAGCCTTTATGGTCTCTGTATCCCCAGATCTCTTCTTCCAAAGAGGCAATGAGCAGAATCTCTGTGTCATGTCCTTTGGTAGCTTCGTGTGCTGCATCAGGGTGGTGTGGAAAGGCGTTTCAGGGTGGTGAACTGAAGCTGTTCCCTGTGCAGCACCTCATTGCATGAGCGTGTCCACCTAAAGACCAGGGGTTCCTGCACTGTGCACACAGAGCTTGTGGGATTCACAGTTCCACAGTCATTCATGCTGCATGAGGGAGAAGGAATCATTTCCTTAGCAAAAAACCCCAGTGACTGCAGCGTGCGGGCTTGAGGATCACCAGTTCTTGTACAGGGACACATACTCCCACTCCCTGGGCCAGCCCTAGCCATGGACCTGATGGGGATGAACAGCTTTCCCATGGGGTGTGTGAGCTGAGGAGAGTCATTTCCTCACTGCCTCCAGCAGGATTTGTGTGCTGTCCGTGGCACAAGCGTGGCTGCAATAGGTCAGCCCCGGGGCCTGTCCAGCCCAGATCCTGTCTCCATCAGTGACCCCAGGAACTCTATAACAGAAGATGCTTAGAGAGATCTTTCTGTGCTTACACCTTCCCCCCCTTTGGCAACCTGCAGATGAGGGACTTTCTGAGCCAGAAGCTTCACCCATGTTCTTGCAGTTAACAGCTTGGGCTGAATATTTTACCTTCTGCTGGTGGGAGATGGATTAAGGGTGTAAATGGACCTGAGACAGACCCCTCTGGTCAGAGCAGGAGTCCAATCCTGCAGGACACATTACCAAGGCAAAACCTGCCTATTTTCAGCAGGACTTTGGCCTGCACAGGAAAGCAGGAACACATCAGTGGTGCAAAACCAGTATTGGCACTGTTTGGTGCCAACAGCCTGCACTGAATAAACACTGGTGTGTACGTGCAGAGGCAGGGGAGGACGTCTAATCCTTCACCCTGAGGTTCAGGCAGAGGTGAACCATCAGGGCTGATGGCAGGGCAGCAAGTCTCACTGACATGAGGAGGTGATGGGAGGCACGCTGAATTCGCACCAGGAACTGGAGGAACTGGGGAGACCTGTTTGCAAAGCCCAGCCCCAGTTTGCAGGAAGTGGCCCCAGTGCTTTTCCTTCTGTGTGCTGATGGGGAAACGGAGCTCAGCCCTGCCATGCTCTGGGTACCTTCCAGTAGAGCAGATTGCTCCAAGCCCCATCTAACCTGGCCTTGAACACTGTCAGGAATGGAGCAGCCACACTGGATACATGCTTTTCTGGATGCGTTTTATCCTGCTTCTAAGACCTAGTTGAGGACAGGGAGATTTGGAAGTCGGTACCTGACTCTTTGCCCTCTAATTCTCAGCACAATGTTCATGGGTGTCAGGATTGTGTGGCAAAGATGGAGCACTGTAAAGGTTCATCTGTCTTGGAGAGCAAATGCTCTTCAGTTACTGCTGTAACAAATGGGTTACTCGCATGCTATGCTTTCCAGGCCTGCTCTGTCCCTAATATCAGTGTTCTGGATTTGTTCTGGCCCTTTCTCATGGCTGAAGTTGGTTCCTTTGTGTTTTTACAGGTTGCTCCAAGGTTTATACTAAGAGCTCACACCTGAAGGCCCATCAGAGGACTCACACGGGTAAGAGCACCATATCTGCAGCCAACACTTCTTACAGGGATAAGATGTTGCTGATAATGTTGGTTACCTTGATCCAGCGTGGTTACTGCTGTAAGGAATTCAGTCTACTGATGTTAGCATTAGCAAGAGTCCAGTGGTTGCAGGGATTTGTAGTGGCTGTACTCTGCTGTGGGCACTTGTTGCCTTTGAGGAATGGTCTAGAATTTAGAACTCTTGAAGGCTCTTGAGCTAATGGGTTGGGAGAAAGAGATGCCCCTGAGCCCTTCCTTTGAGATCTCTCAAATCCCAACCGGGTCTGATGCTGCTTAGGCCACAAAAAGATTGTGTGAAGGCATGTGGTGCATATAGATAACCTCTGAGGAGACAAGGGATGTTTCTTTTGTCAAATGCCCCTGTGGTCCCCAAGGAGAGAAAGAAACCCCCAGTATCTCCTTGTGCACCAGCCACACAGACCACTTTTTCCCAGTGCTCCAGTTATCACTGGAGCTACCAAATACACACACATATACATATACATATACATATACATATACATATACATATACATGTACACATAGGGCTCCAAACACTCATATAGAAGAGCTGTTCTTCATTCCTGAGGGTGAAGGTGTCTTAGGCTGCCCTAGCTGGTGTAAACCGTGCCACCAGCACAAAGGAGCTCCCACCACAGCCAGCTTCCCTAGGGTAAACCTAGCTCGGTGGCTCTTGTGCACTCAAGCACAGGTCTTCTCATTAAGGCATTTATTATACCTGAAACTTTATCAGATCCCCGGGTATCCAGGAACCATCAGTGCCCTCATAAATCTCTTTTATAGAAGGGCTGATCTTTACTGAGAGCAATTAAGCTGGCCCAGAGTTCACTTCGCTGTTTTATGAGCAACGAACAAACCTCATCCTGAGGCTGGGAGTCAGCTCTCGCTCTTGGCTCTGCTCTGCTTCCCTCTTATCACTCCTGCAACAAGCCAGCCAGGAATTCTGCTGTGTGCAGGAGGTACAGTATTGTTTTGGCAGGGGCTGCGCTGGGAGCAGGCTGGAGAACAACACGGGAAGGGTGGAAGGAAGGAACAGGAAGGACATTGTCCCAGCCCTGAGAGCCGGGTGGTGATAAGCGTTTGTCACAGCAGCAATCTGTGCTCAGGGCTCTTGCTTTGAAATGAAATATCTCTCTTCCCCTTCTGTTTGGACCACAGGTCTTAGCTTTGTGCCCAGAGATGTGACCTGTCCGAGATAGGCACTGGCCTTACACGTCACAACATAATGGTGTATCCAGGCAATTGGATCCCAATAAAATGCAGCCAGTTTTCCAGGTTTCCCATTAATTGGTCTGGAAATCCAAGTGTGTTTGCCTCCTTCTGCTTCGCTCCCTTTAAGAGGGAAGGGCAGAGAGGCCAAGGAGGATGTGACCTGAGTAGTCAAGAAACCTGGTAGTGTTGTGGGGCGGGCAAGAAGAAAGGAATCCAAACCAGAGCCAAACACAGACAGGTTCAGGGTGTCTGCATCCAGTGTGGGGTTGTTTTGAAGTCTCAGCCCCTTTAAGTACAGCAATAGAAAGGAGCTCCTGCCAGCTGAGTATGCCCGATGCCACCTCAGCTCCATCACTTGAAGGGTTAATAACGCCCTTTCTCACCATTCCTTGCCTGATGGCAGGAGGGCTGAGAAGTACATGATCTCCAAGATCTTTTCTTGTGGTTTGCCCGTTGCCATGGGCTGAGCTGTATTCATCTCCTGGAGACACCATTCATTTCCTGGGTGCCATTGTGAGATTAAATATATAACCTGGTGGCTGCTCACCCACCTCCCGGGGGCTGAGAATGCCAGTTTGGGTCCTTTGTTTGAGCTTGCCCTGCCGTGCTGTCCTGGCAGATGGAGCCAGCTTGTGGGACAATGGAAAGCATTTTGTTTCTATCCTGGAGATCAACCTGTTATTGTTTGAAACTAAAGGGCCTTGGTAGGGCTGACCCAGCCAGGTGACCCGGCTGGGACAATGTCTGTGGCTGCATGGTGCAAATCCCACCTTTGTCTTAGCATGCCAATGCAAGCCTGAGATCCCCAGTGTGCTGCAGAACACCCAGTGTGCTGCTCGTAAATGGGATTTAAGCTCTATTTGCATTGAAAGAGTATCTGGAAACCCAGGAAAACAGTTGAATCTTGGGCTTTATCTTTGGATCAAGACTACAGCTTTTTTATCTTCTGCTGTGCATCAGTGACCAGAAAATAAGGAGTAAAATCAATTTCCAGGGCTTTTGCAGCTTCCTGATTCTTGGCATTTTCTTCCTATGTAATCAAGTAACCTGGTAGAAAACCTGACAGGTCGATCATGGAAACTTAATAAGTGAGGATCCATCCTCACTACAGCATCTTGGGAATGGGAAAGGTAAGTAAAATTCAGCAAATCCACCAAGTTTCCACAAAATGGTTTTCCTTCGGGTAAAAGTTATTTCTGAAGAAACTAAGTTTATTAGAGAGTATTCTGTCTTGCTTCTCCTTTGATGTGACCCAAATTCCTGGTTGCTTTTTTTTTGAGAATGAGATAACTGGTTACTACTGGTTACTACTGATTGCTAACACATACCATTTGAAGAAGGTTGGTTTCTTCTTTTAACAATTTAAATTTGTCTTGTTCTCTTTCCTTCTCATGCAGCCCATTCATCTTTATTCTCCCTTTTATAAAGGACAGAGTACTCAAAATAAAGCTGTGGTTTGAATGAGTGCTTTTGAGTTCTTTAGAAACTCCTTAAAATAATGAACTAGAAATAAAAATAATTAATATGAGAAATACAAAATAAAATTTAAGATTAAGATTTAAGAGGAGATCAAAATACCTATTAAAACCAGAGTCCAGTGATGTTGGAGCCCCAGGGACAGTGTTTTTGGCGTGTGAAGAAAAATGTTCTGCAACTGCTCTCACTTGAAGTTTCATGTATTCCAGAGGGTAAAGTTAATGTAGCAACCCAGTAAGATATTAGACTCTAGTGTCAAACCTGTAATGATGATTAACAGCATCAAACTATAGATGAAGCACTATTTCATGTGTTTTTTCCCAGCCTCTGAGCTGAGAGCCAAAACATGTCTTCTTATTCTGTGAATTAGAATGGGACTAAGGAAATAGATCTTACGCTGAAATGTGCTGACTTTGAAATGTGGCTTCTGTTGGCAATCTGTGTGGCCATGTGCCATGAAATATTGGAGAGATGGTTAATTTGCTCATAGCTGTTGGATTACATTTTTCTCTTAATCTGAAGCTGTTTTTCAATCTTGTTTTACTAAAAATATGGTTAAATTATAAATTCATATATATATATATAAAAAAATGATACCTCAAAATACTTCAGAAAACTGCTTAGTGCTGAATGGTTATCAGGGTTGAAAAATGAGATAGGAAAGTACACCCATCAGGATGTTGACCTACTTGTTCTTAATAGGTTTTTGTGTTCCTTGCCACTTATAGAGGTCCCAGAATTTAATGAAATTATTTTCCCCCCTCCCAGTTACTGCCTTCTAAATGTCACTTGGAAGTTAGCCTCCAGCAGACAATCCAGCTTAACTTTCTCCAAAGTTCTGGCCTGAGTATAACTCATCTGCTTTCACTTATATTGCAGGAATTGTGATGGTTTGGGTTTTTTTGGTCTGTAACTGTCATTTTTCACTGAAATCTTCTATTGCATTTGTACTTCATCTAAAGCAGAGAAAATTAAATGTGGAAAATTTTTTTTAAAAAATTATTTTTAACTTAACTATTTGGATATAACACTCAATATCTCCAAAGGTCTGCCCTGAAACCACTTTCACATAGCTCCAGCTCAAGAGAATTTTGTTGCAAAATGTGGTAAATAATTGCTTAAATGAAATAGAGCACAATATTCATACTAGATCATTTCCAAATTTTGTTGCTTTCAGGAAAGTAAATATATTTAAGATACAATAAATTTTTGTTGCTTCTCATTGTACTATCCTCTCATTCTCCTACTTTTAGGAGAGCTTTCCACCTCTGTACCTCTAACTGGATAAGGATCATAGAAAATTGTGGAAATTGCCATGTCAGTTTAATGGTCTTGCTTTTGGTGTGTGTGGTTTGTTTTTCACAGTAGTGGTTTCTACAACAGTAGGATATCAATAGTTTATGTTGCCAGTACCACTTTCTTAAAGGTGAAAACTAGTTTTTTACAAATCTTTTTAGAGAACTAATGAAAAAACCTGTGCTGTTAGACCTGCTACCGAGAAAGTCTTATCTGTTTAAACTGAGTCTGGGGCTTTTTAGATTTACAGTCCACTGAAAAACCACTTCAGCTGCCTGTCTATCTATTACTGGAATATCTCCATTATAATTCATGTCTTAAATTTTCAATGCTTTTAAAGTGAACTGCCAAGTATGTTGAACACAGCAGCAGTTGGTGTCTTGTGTTTTCTTATTGACTGTTCAGATAGTACAACATGTCCTGGTCACAGGTGGTGTTAATGTCACACAGATGACTCTTGTCATCCTTCATTTTCCCCTCCTGAGGCCTTTCCTAGTGGCTTTGCTAGGACCAGGTTTTGCATTTCATATCCCAGTGGAAGTTTTCTGTTTTGTTAATCAAATGTAAGGAGATCAAATCCTTGTCTTTTTTTTAAATTTAGATCAAGTTTTTCTCCATAGAAAAGTGATAAAAAATTGCTGAATTCATATTAAGTTTCCATGACACTAACAATCTAATCTATTAAAAATTAAAAAACAAAAAACAGCCCTGTTCCCCAGTTATTTCAGCCTTAAGTTTAAGTGAAGCCAAGTTCTTCTGTAGGCAGTTTTTGCTAGAATATAGAGTTGGACCACTGCAGCTCTGAATGCAGGCAGAGAATTAGAAGAATTGAGTCTAAAAGGACTGTATAACAGGTTCATTGGAAGTGAATTTGTCATAATTTATTCCTGATTGCATCTGTCTTTTGATTTGAAAACTATGTGGGTTGGTTTTGTGGTTTGTTTGTGGTAATGCTTTGGTTTGTTTTTTTCTCCTGATATGCAACCATTCATATCACATGAGGGGAAAAAGTCTGTCAAATTAAATACCAGTAAGGCTATCTCAGCCATCAGGATTGCAGTTTCTTATTTTGATTCACAGTGATTTCTACTGTATTCAGGCGAGTAGAGGAGTGTTTAAACATCGGATCCTTTTACTGTATTTCCAAGTATTTCTTGATTCTCTAACAGTGATCATCTACCATTGCGAATACTTTTAGGCAGACAGCTTGTACTTTCCAAAGTTGTAGCTCAGATACTTGAATGGTTTTTAGTAAAACCTTAATTTTACAGGCTATATCCAAGTTGAAATGTGCAATTTGTCTTGATTACTACACCCCTGAAACATACATAAAAAATAGAAATTATAACATGTTGTTTAATATATACTATTCATGCATATGAAGTATTTGCAGCAAACAAAAGGTTGCAAATGTTTATTTCTCTCCAGTTGATTGTAATTGCTTGTCTTTGCAAGCTTATAGCTTTTCAATTGGGTGTAAAGGTTCCCAGAAGAGAAAAGAAAGAAGCATATCTCTTGGTGCACTGGACTACAGTTATGGTGACCATCTGTGGCCCAGATGTGATTCTTCTTCTACAGTGAAGCTGGACTTATACCTGCCTAGCCACATTACTGTCTGCAAACCTTGGGCTAGGCTCTGGTGTCCTGGGAATATCAGGATGTATATCCCCTGTCACATCATGTGACACATACCAGGGTTCTATTTAGAGGCATAAAAGGGTAAACAAGATTGCAGGTCTGAAGGGATAAATGTTGATTGTTATTTTGACCTGTTCAACTCTGTACGAGTCTGCTGATGCCAGTCTGGTGTGGAATGGTTCAAAGCAGCCCTACCAGGAGTCTGTGACTGAGTGCGAAAACATACACAGGGCAGGGCAGCCAAAATCCCTATATTCCCTCTCCCCATGTTTCATGAGGAGGAACACAAAGTACTGTGCGGTGGACACGATGAATGCTGCTCTCTCTCCTCTGAGTGAACTTGGTGAGAGCATATTCTTTTTACTCCAGTAATAAGTCCCATCTTGGGGTCACCTGTGTGAAAAATGACTGACAGTCATGTGTCACAACAGCGGCTGCTATGCAGTGTGGCTGGGGGAGGATATAACTGAATGGGAGTGTTTTGCAGTTCTGTTGCAAACTTATGGTGAGATACACAAAGGCAAAAGACCTCGATGCCCATGTGAGAGAACATAATTAAGCAACACTACTACTGTGCTGTTTCACATCTACCAGGTCATCACACAAGGTGATGCAGGTTAAAGAATTTAAGCTGTCTTTCAAGGTAATGTGAGATTGGTGATAGCTTCAGTTTAAAACAAATAAAGAGCTTCTGTGGATTCTTCAGGAATGTCAGCTGGAAATAGGGAATATGCAGTTGTGTTCTAGCTCTATTAGGGTTTTCTTTTTACCTTATCTTGATTCATCTGGAGGTAGAAATGATGTTGAAAACACTTCCATGTTATTATTAATGGATGATAATATATCAGTAAGTATGTCTATTAACGGAATCATTGAAGACTAGCAACAGAAGGGGCCTTAGCGTGTCCAGTGATAATTTCCAGCTCAGCCATTCAAACTACATATTTGGTAGGTCAATGTGTAGGGTCTTGTTCCCCTTTATTTTCATCTGCCTACACAATTTTGGCCATTGTTAGCAATCATAGGAAACTCGGTCTTTGATATATTCCGTGATAACTATCTAGAACAACTGCTCTGAATATGAATTATTTTCTGGAACAAAAGTACTTGTATTCAAGTTAGTCTATTCCTTCTTAAGTCATAGTGTCCTGCCTGGTTTGCCCAGCCCTTTCTTGGCCAGGGAATTCTCCAGCCTGCTGCTTCAGGCTTCCCTGGCTGAGGAGTGTTGACAGTGTTCCCTGTATAATAGCTGCAGTATTAAACATTTTAAAGTGTCCAAACTCCTTCAGTCTGTTACATGTTGTGATGGTCAGTTGCAAAATGTAGGAGTCACTCCAGTTTCGTAAATGTCAGTCCTGATTCAATCCTTTTAGTTCTAAGGTGGATTGGTTTAGTTAACTACTCCCTTTCCTTCCCCTAAGTGTTTCTAGTAGCTGTTTGATCCTTTTGAAGCCTTGTATTATTAATTCAGACCTTCTGAAGCTTGTTACAAACAGCTAGCAATCCTGGCCAAGACCTTTTGAATAAATAAGTTAGAAAGTCATTTACTGTGCTCCTAGCAATGTTGAATTGCTGTTTAAATAGAGAAAATTAGATCCAAGACTTAATCTGTCATCAATATCCTCTCATGTGACATTGTCAACACAAGTCTGGTTTAGTCATTGCAATTTCAGTAACACCTGTGTTTGGCAAGCAGGGCTTATGTTTCTTTTCCAGACAATTTCAGAGTCTTGGATTGCATTTATTAGTTGTTCTATTTAAATAGTAACTTGGTGCTCTCAGTAATTCTAAGCCCTGAGATAGGCTGGTTTGGCTGCAAGATCAGCTCTGATGATAGATAAAATGGTTTGTTGATGCAACAAAAAAAAAAAGGTGATCTTTTAACAAAAGTGTGTTGAGTTTTGCTTACCTAAAGAACTAGTGTCATAAAATACAGAATAAGAATCATTTAGAAAGGTTTTTTTTTCTATTGAGTGCACTTCAGGTTTCTCACAACTTTTAAATAGCAACTTTCCTCCCTTATAGTCAGTCTTCCTTTATTTCTAAAACAGAAGACAGACACGACTGTTGTGCCTCTGATTCAGTCTTTATGGTAGTGTGTCGGTCTTTGCTGGAGCCAGGGTATCCAAGAAAGGAGGCAGTTAGTATGTCCTGTTATTTTTTTTAAGAAATGCTCCCGTATTCTAGGATTGTTACAGGTCAGGGAAAGTCTGGAAAACAGAGGCAGACGCATTCACTTTGATGCCTCCTTTGCTGTGATTGTTACCAGTTCTTTACCAGCATTTTGGGTAGAATTTCAGATAAATGCTTTGAATGCCAGGAATATACTTAGTGTTTATGTATGGGAGTAGAGAGTATACCACCTTAAAGGAAGCCTGTATTAAAAGTATAGATTTTGGCAAATGAGGGACATGGTAAACCTGTAAGCAGAAGTGAAAGCAGCTCTCCTTGGGTCCTTTCTTCCACCTGGTGTCCTCAACATAAAAAGGACATGGAGCTGTTGGAGCAAGTCCAGAGGAGGGCCACGAGGATGATCAGAGGACTGGAACATCTCCCATTCGAGGACAGGCTGAGAAAGCTGGGACTGTTTAGCCTGAAGAAGAGAAGGCTGCGTGGTGATCTCATAGCAGCCTTCCAGTATCTGAAGGGGGCCTATAGGGATGCTGGGGAGGGA